>OVBE01003918.1:0-25445 GCA_900406425.1 Iberis pinnata | reverse complement strand
ATCCGCCATGGTTATAAACAAGTACAAACTCAGGAGTAATATCAAAAGCTTGAACCTTTCCGGGATGGGATGCAGTGCTAGTCTTATCTCCATCGATGTTGCACGTGACTTGCTACAAGTTCATCCTAACTCCAACGCAGTCATAGTTAGCACTGAGATCATTACTCCTAATTACTATAAGGGTAATGATAGAGCTATGTTGATCTCAAATTGCCTCTTTCGCATGGGAGGCGCCGCCATTCTCCTCTCTAACAAAAGATCCGACAGGTGGCGAGCTAAGTATAAGCTCTCCCACCTTGTGAGGACTCACCAGGGTGCGGATGATAAGTCTTACTACTGCCTTTATGAGCAGGAAGACAAGGATGGTATTGTTGGAGTCAACTTGTCTAAAGATGTCATGCTCATTGCCGGAGAAGCCTTGAAGTCTAACATCACCACATTAGGTAACTTTAACAAATCATATATTAACTTAATGTATCTATCAAAACATGCAATTTAATCATATCCACAACAAACCGGCCAAAACTCCACAGATATGAAAAAATGCATTTGCCTAACGGGTGAAAAATTCTATCCCTAGTCTGATAAGATCTTTTTTTTTTGTTACCATTTGGGGCACAACAGGCCGGCCCTATAGTTAGGGCATGCATAATAGCAAGCAATTTCTACATTATCGTAGGCAAGGCACGGGGAATCGATCCCGGGTGGGGTGGTGCTATCTACCTCATGTGGACTTATAAATGCCATTAGCCTAAGGCCACTTTTCAACATTAATTGAATGTTTTAAAAGTAAAGACCAAAATAAAATCATAAATAGTTTAAAAAGGTTTTAATAGAATATTTTGCAAAAGGCTAATGGAAGAAATTTAAGGGAATTTCTTGAAATGTTTTCAGAAATATACACTTGTTGGAACCTTGACGTGATCACAATATATAGTGTTTGTGATCATGACTAAGAACCCGTTTGAATTTAGAATGCAAACATAGACACAAATAAATAATAATAATAATAATAAAAATATTGAATTTGGGTAGGTCCTCTTGTCCTACCTGCGTCGGAACAGCTTCTGGTTCTCACGTCTCGTATCGGACGTAAATTATTCAATCTAAAGTGGAAGCCATACATACCGGACTTTAATATGGCATTCGAGCATTTCTGCATCCACCCAGGAGGAAGAGCAGTGATCGACGAGGTACAAAAAAATTTGCAGCTTTGTGGAGAACACGTGGAAGCTTCGAGAATGACGTTGCATAGGTTTGGTAATACGTCGTCGTCTTCGTTGTGGTATGAACTAAGTTACATCGAGGCTAAAGGAAGAATGAAGAGAGGGGATAGGGTTTGGCAGATAGCGTTTGGGAGTGGATTCAAGTGTAACTCCGCCGTTTGGAAATGTAACCGTTCGGTCAAGCCATCTCCAACTGATGGACCATGGTCGGATTGTATCCACCGATACCCTGTCTTTATCCCTGAAGTTGTCAAACTATGAGGATAGGTTATTGTTGAATAAAATAAACTTTTATTTTGGATCAAGAATCAATGATTTGTTTTCAACATATTGGATCAATGATTAGACAAGAAGTTTGTTTAGAGTAACAATATCATGTTTAATGGGAGAGTTATAAATAAAAATAAACTTACTTTAAGTCAAATTTAATTATTAGATAAATGATTCAATATTCACATTTGGACCAAAATCAGATATTTGATCAGTCTTCTAAAATGAATCTCTTTAATATAAAATCAAGATATTTCACATAAAAAATTACTTAGATGCATATAATATTTTATACTAGATTTCATGGTAAATGCTATAGATGTTTTGTATGTTGGAGGCTATAAGTACCTCCTTCTTGTCATTCGTCATAAAAAAAATCATAAAAACTTATTCCCCATAGAAAAAATTTTCATGTTCTAATTTTTTTTCTCCCAATTGCTTAAACATTTTCTCTATCATCTCCAAATACTTTCTTCCAACAAGGTGGTATTAGAGCTAGAATATTTCATTTTAGATGGCAAGTAACGATGTTCCCTTCCAAGTCATGATGCTCACAAAATGAAACTACGATAATTGAAGTCTTAGAATGACAGCTATTCTAGGAGCACATGATGTGTGGAAGATAGTCGAGAAAGACTTCGTTGAATGAAGATATCATATCTCAAATTAAAAATGGTAGTTTGAGATACTCAAAGAAGAGACACGAGGAGTCTTTCTGTGTAATTTATCAAGGATTAGATGAAGATACGTTTTAAAAAATTGTGGGTGGGAAGACGAAAAAAGGAACTTAGGAAAAGCTTTAGATCTCTTACAAGGGTGTTGATGAAGTTGAAAAGGTACGTCTAGAATCTTTAAAAGGAGAATTTGAAGCATTGCAAAAGAAGGAATGTGAACTCGTCTCTAATCCTTTTTAAAGAGTTTTAATGGTTACAAATAACGTATAAAGTAATTGAGAGAAATTATATTATGTGAGAATTATGGAAAAGATTCTTAGATCATTAGTGTCAAAATTTGAGCTTAATGTCACTGTCATAAAAGAAAAAAAAAGATTTGGAGGATATTAAGATTGAACAACTTCTTGGGTCACTACAAGTTTATGAAGAAAAGAAGAAGAAACAAGAAGATATTGGTGAACAATTTTTCTAATATGAGAACTAATTAAACTAAAGAAGAAAGTTGTCAAAGTTATGCAAGATGAAGCAATGTTCAAGCCCTAGGAAAAGGTCGAGGATATGGAAAAGGACATTGAGTGTTTATCCTTAACATAAAAAATTAATGACATTGCACAATTTCTCAAGATGTGCTATAAGGAGGAGTCTTAACTTTGACACCTTAGATTTAGGCATCTATACATTGGAGGATGAAAGCTTCTTTCCAAGAAATAAATGATGAGAGGGTTGTCTTGCACCAACCATACAAACCAAGATCATTCATTATTTTTCAAAAGAAACACATGTATACTTTTTAAAAGAAAAATCAGAAGATTTTGAAAACTTCAAAAAGGTTAAAGTCCATGTTGAAGAGGAAAGTGACCTTGTGATTAAAGTCATGAAATCTTGTCGTGGAGGAGAGTTCATATCTACATAATTTTAGAAGTATTGTGAAGATTTAAAGACAATTGACAATCCTAAGATTCCCTCAACAAAATGGAAGAGCGGAAATTAAGAAATAGTGAAATTGCAAGAAATATGTTTGAAAGTAAGAGATTTTCAAAAGAATTGTTAGGAGAAGTAATTTTGTACGCAATTTATTTATCAAATCGATCTTGAACAAGAAGCTTGGAGCATAAGTAAGCCCGATATTTTTCACTTACAAGTCTTTGGAACCCTTCTCACGTCCATGTACCAAATGAGAAGCAAAGTAACATTGATGAAAAAGTTGGTAAGAATTTGGAGAATATATGGTGTTTATCGATGGAAAATATTGGTCCACTAGGTAACTTAAAGTTTGTTGTACCAGTCCCCTCAATCGAGTCTACATGATCCAATATTTTACTATCTCCGATTTTGAAAGAGTGTCGTTTTAGCTTTAATTGTTTGTTAAAAAAGAGTGTCTTTCTAGGTTTTTTATGCAGAATTTAAATGAGTCTGACTTTTTTGGTCAATAGAATAATTGCAGTACTTTTTCTATTGGTTGATTTAGAATATCTAATGCAATTTTTATGGAAAACTGAAATTTCTAAATCGTGTGAAAAATGTAAAATGACACTCTTTTAAAATCGGATGGAATATTAAAAATCACATTAGTCATTTTTATGTCAGAGAAATATTTCTTATTCTTCATAACTATGTTTTTCTACAATCTGATATACAAATTTCTATATTCATTTTCTTGTGTTGTACCATCAACAAAGTCAACCATTTTTGTTATATATATAAATGTTAATAAAAGAAAATATATAAGACTTTATTCATTATGATTTTTTTTCACGAAAGAACGACTTCTTTATTTATCGGTTATGCAAATACATCAAGTGAATCAGCACACCAATAAGGTAAAGAAGTGCCAACAAAATTAAAAATAACATTTCGCTCACGAGAACGTCGGGAAAGTAGATCAGCCCTAAGATTAGACGAGCGGTTTTGATAGACCAGGTTAAAAGTGCCATAGTGCTCCTTTAACTTGGAAAATTCTTGTAATTCTGCTGCAAAAGCTGGCCACTCCATTGGAGATTGTACCATATGCGTCAGTTCCACAGAGTCGGTTAAGAAGAGACTACAAAAGCGTTGTTTTAGATGAAGCGACTTCATTGCCCAGAGCAATCCATATAACTCCGTATGAATAGGTGATTGACATTTTTCATCCCAAAAATGTCGACTGTTCCATCTTGGAGTTGTAAAACCCAGCCCAAACCACAAGTCCGGGATCCTTGCTTCCAGGATCCATCAATATAGCAGCCTACGGGGTTATGATCCCACAGCTCTAAAAGACGTGTATTTGGTCCGGGTTCTCGTATCTGTTGCCTTTGTTTCTGTGCCTGATTGGAGTCATTTGCTAACCTCCATTCCCTACATTCCGATAAAGCAAGCTGAACTATGTCTGAAGGAGATTGATTTTGACCACGATAAACTACCACATTTCGGGCTTTCCAAATAAATCACATCATCCATACAAAATTTCTGAAGTGTTCTGCCTGCTGTGCTGACGCTGAGCTCTGTCGCAGGAGGAACTGTATATTTTCAAGAAGATGCGATGAAGGAACAATGCCATTCTCGAAAGAGATATTAGCTAAAGCCCAACATTGTCGTGCCGGGTGGCAAGTAAATAATACATGGTTAATTGATTCATCATGAACACCGCATTGGGAGCATAAGAGATCAACATGTAATTTCCGCGTTGCTAGACGCACATTGACCGGGACGGCACCCGACAATACTTGCCACAAGAATAATTTCATTTTAGTCGGAGCACTAATGGACCGGATTTCTCCTTTTAATAAGTTGATCGAGGGTTCTTGAAGAAGGAGTAAAGAGTTGGTATCATTGTTTACCAGAAACTTATATCCCGTTTTTACCGAGTATTGCCCAGATTTGGTAAAGTTCCAGCAAAAATTATCAACCATGGCTCGAGAGGGGCGGATGCTTAAAACAGATGCCACATCACTTTCGTCTATCAGGTGCTCTACAAGGGACGTTTTCCATATGTGAGACATAGGATCTATTAACTCATTGACATACATCTTTGAATTTATATTGGTTAATCTGTTTTTGGGAGGTCTTGCTTGAGTTCCCGGTAACCAATTATCCGACCAGACCTTAATAGAATGCCCTGTCCCGACTAAACGTCAAAAACTGTTCTTAAAACGATGAATTGTATTCCAAATACTTTGCCAGCCATACGAAGGTCGATACGGTTTTGACGCCTGAAGCGGTGATTTATGATGGAAGTACCTTCCACCCATCGCTTTGGCTAATAAAGAGTTTGGATTTTGATGCATTCTCCACAACTGTTTTGCCAATAAAGCCTGATTAAATTTCTCTAAATCTTTGAAGCCGAAACCGCCACCGGTTTTTGGTAAACACATCCGATCCCAGGAGATCCAGTGTAAACCTCGGGATTGACCACTGGAGCTCCACCAGAAATCAGCCACTGCACCAGCTAATTTCTTAAGTAGTTGTTTTGGAAGGCTAAAACAGGACATCACATAAGTGGGTAAAGCCTGTGCCACTGATTTTAATCATAATCTCTTTACCTTCTTTAGAAAGGAGTTTCGCCGACCAACCATTAATTCTACTGTTGAGACGATCCCGAACATACGCAAAAACCTGAGCTTTTGACCCATTCAGTTGTTCTAGGATTCCCAAATAGTTTCCATTGCCCCCTAATCGGTAAATGCCTAGGCGATGCTGAAGCAATAAACGATCCTGGTATGGGAAACTCTTACCAAAAGTAA
Organism: Iberis pinnata; assembly: GCA_900406425.1. Taxonomy (NCBI): domain Eukaryota; kingdom Viridiplantae; phylum Streptophyta; class Magnoliopsida; order Brassicales; family Brassicaceae; genus Iberis; species Iberis pinnata. The sequence continues at coordinate 19,556 of OVBE01003918.1, read as the reverse complement.
TCGTTGATTTTTCAAAATTAATGCATTGTCTAGATGCTTGTCCATATAGATGAAGGATTTGTGCTACACAATCTACTTGACATAAAGTTGCTTTGCAGAAAAATAGACTATCATCAGCAAAGAGCAGATGAGAAATTGAGGGCGAAGCCCTACCGAATTTGATGCCTTGGATCTGCTTTCTAGATTCAGCTAACTTAAAATTAGCAATAAGTACATCAGTACAAAGGGTGAATAGGAAGGGAGATAAAGGATCCCCCTGCCTCAGACCCCTAAATGGTTGTATCATACCTTTCGGATTGCCGTTTAGTAAAACCCGATATGATACCGTCTCAACACACGTCATGACCCAATTGACCCATTTCACTGCAAAACCCATTTTTAATAAGGTGGCACGGAGAAAACTCCATTCCACTCTATCATATGCTTTGCTCATATCTGTTTTTATGACCATGAAGTTCACCATACATCCCTGTTTTGATCTTAGGGCATGAAACGCCTCTTGTGCAAGAAGAATGTTATCCGTAATGAGTCTACCCGCCACAAAGGCTGATTGCGTCTCGAAAACCAATTTCGTTAGCATATTTTTCAGACAATGACACAGAACCTTAGATAAGATCTTATAACAGACATTGCATAAACTTATTGGCCGAAATTCAGCCATTGACCTGGGGCGCTCCATTTTAGGAATCAAACTGATATGCGTTTCGTTCATACGAGGATCGAAAGAGCCCGTTATCATAAAATTACGAACCATATCAGTGACATGATTTCCTACGATATGCCAAAATCGTTGATAGAAGAGCGCAGTCATCCCATCAGGACCTGGGGCCTTTTCTGGGTGCATTGAGAATACTGCCTCACAGACCTCCTCACCTGTGACCGGTTTTAAAAGTGTTTCATTCATATCATCCATAACTAAACGTGTAACTGGTTCGAGAGCAAGATCTAAATGACTTGCATTTGAGGCCTGAAATAGATCTTGAAAATATCTAACCGCCTCGTGGGTAATATCTTCTTCTTTTTCAACCCATATACCAGAACTCGAAATTAAACATGTAATACGATTTCTGCCACGCCTATGTTTGGTAGTGGCATGAAAGAATTTAGTATTCTTATCACCCTCCTGAAGCCACGTCACCCGACTCTTTTGTTTCCAAAAATTTTCTTCCTTAGTAATTGCTGCCTTTAATTGGTCAGAAATTTGGGTAATGTCCTCTAAACTAGAGTCTTCTCTAGAAACTGCATTATCCAACCGCTTTTTTAAGTCGTCCAATTGAGCACCAGAGTTTGCATTAGCCAACTTCCGCCATTTGGATATCCATTTCCGAGAGGACTTGATCTTGTCGTCCACAACTACCTCAACAGATGTATTAGTACCATTCCATCCTTGTTGGACGATTTCTTCAAAATTTGGCCTTAGGAGCCATCGCTTATCAAAACAAAACTGATGAGTACCTCGAACCCATCGTTGGGCGTAGTGAAACAGAATTGGTATGTGATCGGATCCTAGAAAACGTAAGTATTCGACATGTGACCAGTTAAACATGTCAAACCAATCCTCATTACCCATTGCCCGATCTAAACGGCAGCGAATTATGTTTTTTCCCCTTCGACCAACCCAAGAAAGGGAATTACCCGTAAACGGAAAGTCCATCATGCCACAACATTGTCGCATTAATCGAAAATCTAGAAAATAACTTTCAGGGCGTATCCTGCCACCTTGTTTTTCAGAGTGATTAACTATTTCATTAGAATCCCCGATCATGGTCCAAGCTCCAGATCTATTTAAACTGATTCGTTTTAATCGTTCCCATACTTCATCACGTTTATTTATAACAGGGTGTCCATAAACAAAAGAGATAAAAGTTTTATTGCCATCCAAGGTGACCAATGTATCAATTACATTTTTATTGTGAAACAAAACTTGAACATTAAACTCTTTTAAAGAAAAAAGAGCTAGTCTCCCGCTAAGACCAGAAGGGTCAACAACAAATAAAAATTCATAACCCAAATGCGCTTGAAGATCCTGAAGAAACTCTCGATTCTGATTTGTCTCCATTAAAAATAAAAGGCCCGGGAAAATCGTACGCCGAAGATCCCGTAACCGTTGAACTGTCAAGAAGCTTCATGCTCCATGACAGTTCCAACTCAGAATCATTTAACCCGTTGCCTGGTGGTGCTCTTCAACCACATGGCTTTCAGAAATCTCAGAATCCGTCTTGTTTGGAAGACCCATCTCTGAGCTGGATGTCGACAACTCCTTTGAACGCTTGGAAAAACGATAGAGGCGAGAAGTCTGATACCTCAACCGTGAACCACGAAAAATGGGGTGACCAATTTTCTTCTTTATTTGTAATGCTTTATTAAGGAGGACAGCCCTTCTGGCAATTTTCTTTTTACCCTTTACTACACCATCGGCCATAATACTCACGTTTTGCCCTAAATCAACATTAGAATGTTTCTCCTGAATAAAATCAAATTTTAAAAACTCCTCCATATCTTGGTCATTCAAAGTCAAAAAGGCATTTGCACCAGGTTTGGAAAAATCGACCACATTAGAATTAAGAGGCCCCATAAAAAAAATCATTAATCTCACCAATTTCCAACTCCAAACCCAAACCCAAATCAGAATTTGTTGAAGCCCAATCTCCCTCAGTTTCGGCGAGAGGGGCCTTTTCTCTTTTCCTCTTAAGTGACTCATGGCCCAGCTGGCCCAAAACGTCATCTGAAACTACCTGCTTCTGTTGGTCCTCGGTATTGGGCCCTTGTACATTCGGGTCTTCACCAAGAGAAACTTGGCCCAATACTTCCGATTCCTTCTACGATTCCTTCTGCGATATTGAAACTTCGGCTTGCTTGGTCACCTCTTCTCTCGGTTGACTTTCCACATGAGTAAGCGTGTTAGCTTGTGTCTTGATGGGCTTGCCGATGGGCTTAGTTGCCTGAACCCCAGTTGGTATCACTTCTCCTTCTCGGCCCAAAGTGGTAATGGGATTACCTTGACAGCCAATATTGTTGATCTGGTCACCGGAGCTTTCTATCGCAAAGACCACGCCGAAACCATCTTCTGAGTTTAACTGCGGCACTTCGGAGATAGTCGGGGCTTCAGAGAAGAGCTTTCGTTTGACCGGTGGTCGGGACGTCGACTTTTCAACTCCCCGACTTGACCCTTCTCCGGCATTGAGATGGCAGTTTTGCCAATAATTTCGTCGGTATTCCGACGGTCCCGCTCCCCGAACGTACTTATGTGGACCGCCCTCAGCGTTACCGTCTTTACGAAACTGTTTCTTTTCCATCTCTTTCTGTAACATAGGGCATTCAAAAACGTCATGTGTAAGCATCTTACACCGACGACAGAAACCTTGTAAGTTTTCATACTCGAGTTTGACTCTGAGTAAATCCCCATTAGGCAGTTCAAGTTCACGATTGAACACCAGAGAATTTTCCGTGTCAAGAATTACCCAGATTTTCCCTTCGTGGATATCTACAACCACACACTCCCCTATCTCGTCTCCAATACTACAATATAACGAATCCACTCTGTAAATGTCAGGAACACCTACAATGTAGATCCATAAAATTATTGAAGACGGATAATTTAATCTGGAATTTGGTAACCATCGATCAAGGGTGGTTATCCACCGATCAAAGAAAAACGGCCTTATAGCCAAAACCCGTTCCAAATCCTCATCTTTCTGAAATCGAAATCGAAAACGTCCACCCCCCAAATCATAGCCTTGCACATGACCCGAGCAAGCCCATATCCTCGGAAATATAGAAACTAATTGTTTCACATTATTCCCTTAAACAGTTTGGTTTAGAACTCTTCCCACAAGAGTCCTTTCGAAAGATTTAACCAAATCAGAATTATCGAAATTAGTGAGTTTCAAGGGAAGAGGCTTGCGGCGGTTATCCTTAGCCCCTAGACCCGAGAGAGCATCACTTTGTTTTGCCATTTTGGTAATGAACACAACCAGAGAAGACAGAGAGAAATAAATTCGAGAAAAGCGAGTAGAATGAAAGAGAGAATATGGCCTAACATACCTAAAGCTTGGTATATATCGTCTGAGACTTCCCTTAAACCGATTAAAGCAAATCGGAATCCTTAATATCCGCTTACCATAACTGAAATTCAGAGCTTTCCTATTGTTAAAACAGATCTTAGACCATCCTTGAAATCCCTGTGCTGCATAATTATCAAAGATCCAGAAGATACCACTTGATTTTGATAGATATGCCAAAATCGAAAACTGAAATTGATACCTAAATTTGAGAGAGAGAATCGCGGATTGTATATATCCGAAACAGATTAAGTGACTCATGCAAGACTTCATCTAAAGAAAGAAAAAGAGCATCGATCGGCTATTTAGATTAAGATTGCCGACGATCGCCGTAGAGTCCAGAGAGAGAAAAAACCCATCGGATAACCCTTGATTATGGTTTATTCATTATGATAACATATGCAATAATTAAATATCAACTTTTAGAAAACATCATTATTGAAAAAAGGTTGAAATACATATTTATTATTAATCGCGTAACCGGAGACTATTCAACAGTCTTACTACAAGAATTTTAATAATTAATAATACAACAGTCTCACTTCTTTGTCTTTGCCTTTTTCAAATTTCAACAGAGGACAACATATTTTGAGACCAATGTCCTTTGGATCTGCATTTGTAGTATAAAATTTTACACTTGTGAATTGAACTTTCTTGAACTTCTTTCCTTTTGGAAACTTGTTCAGGTTTATCCCATTTTAAAGGAAGCCTTGTGCATTAAAATTCTTCCATGTCCATGATATAGTTGACAGCCATGACCCCGACCTTAATATGTCTGATTTTCTCTCTTGGGATTACATCCACCGCGTTGACTTCAGGGCATGTCCTGGCACCATTAAGACGAGACTTGTGATGTTTAATGAGAAGTTATTTATCAATGTTATCGTGATCGCCACAATTAAATCCAAAAATATTTTATAGTAATAGCTCATGTATTGCTCTTAAATAATATTTTTAGAAAATGTGAGATACGTTTATTTAACATATATATGATTCAGCCATAAATTTTTCACAAATATTGTAATTGTGTCACTATTCCCAGTGTAACAGAATTATAAGTGTCTACATTTTCAATAATCTTGAAACCTCATACTGATTCATTGATCTATAGCATGGGAAAGAGTTATTTTCCTCTTGTTATCAAACCTTTTTAAGGGATTCTACAAAAATTTTAGATCTCTTTAATTTGCATAATCATACATCAAATTTTGATTACAATGTTTCCTAAATAATTGTCTTAATGTATGCTTATGTAAATGTTGTTTTATTATTATCCTTTATAGTTACAAAAAACATTTTGTATGCTAATTTGTATGTCATTTCGATAGATTGCGCTATTTGATTATCCTCGTGATAAAAAATTTGTATTAGAATGATTTAAATTTTAAAATAATCAAGTTATATTGACCATTGCATATCTATAAAAAGTACAACATACACAACCAAGATAATATTCTAATATTTTCTCTATTAGTAATAATCATGAAAATATCATGATTAACATTAAAAAAAAAGAATTTCTTAAAAGTAATTATTTTGAGAAATTTCTTGAAGAGTAATTTGATAAAAGATAAAACTTTTGGATGAAGTAATTGAGTGAAAATGAGTATGTTTATCGAGCGAAAATTACTATTCATAACCGTTGAAAAAAGTAAAACATTTTTGTGACTCTCTGAGGTTTAAATTTAATATAAATTTTAATTTGAAAATTTAATTAAGTAATAGATTTAATTTAACAATTTTCATATCTTTATTTTTATACAGGTAGCCAAACCTTCTTTGTAAAATAAGCACAACATAAATGAATAATTAACCGTAATATTATAGTAGAGTATGATTAATATTAAATAGTAAATAAAATGTATAGTAATGGAGCAGGACGTTATAATAAAATATCAGTCGGTTGCGCTTTCCGAGATATTAACAGTAAAATAAATAATTATGGTGTAATGAACATCCATGATAATAAGGTCTGACTTCACTAGTCCTCTCTCCCCCTCCTAAACTTTGTACATCCAATTTTTTTCTCCTTGAACTTAAACTGCTCCTTACTTGATCCCCCATCTATTTGTTCTCATCATTTTACTTCATTCTCATCATTTTACCCCAAGGCGATTTAGAAGCCTAATGTTCGATTTAAAACATAAAAAGCGGTAACAAATCGCGTTTTGGTTTAACCAGCTTATTAACCCAATAACCGATTTTCGTACGGTCTCTTTCTCTCTCCATTTCAAATAAACCTTTAAGATTTTGTCGAGAAAATTTTCAGAGTTGAGAAACCGCTCGAAAGGGTGCTTCTTTTGTGTGCATCTTCGATTCTTGTTTTTGGTTTTTTCTTTTCTGTTTCTCTTTGTAAGAATATGAAGTGTTTGGTACTCTTTTAAATATTCAATTTTTTTTTGAATTAGTGATGAACATTGTGAAAAGACGAAGAGGGTCGAGAGATTTGTGATTGATTGTGATTCTATCCGTCGAGTTCTTCTTCTACTCCCCAAATCCGGGAACAGCCGCTTCTCCATCGAAGCTTATTAACACCTTTTTTTATAAAAAGTGTGCGGAGAATCTATGGTGGCAAAGTTATACGGTGGTACGACAGTGAGTTGCGCCGCTTTATGGTGCTTCGGTCCTTGTAGCATCGTGAATCTCGTCGTTCTCACTATCAACAAGTTTCCTCGCGGAATCTGCCGCCGTGCAATCTGTCGTATGCGACGAAGATATATAGCAAAGAATGGGCTTGTGCGATCGACGGAAAGTAGTTCACATTTCATTATTCATCCATTAGAAAGCAAAGAAGATGATGATTCCTTTAAATCTACGATTGCATCAGATTTGACGGAGGAGGAAGAAGACGAAGCAGTGAGATGATGATTCCATTAAATCTAAGACTGGATTGGATTTCATTAAAATCGGGTCCAGTTTGGGTATTTGGTAGAAATCGGATATTGGGTTAATAATTTGGTTAAAGTAAAACACAATTTGTTATCACTTTTTATGTTTTAAATCGTAATTTAGGCTTCTAAGTCGCTTTTGGGGTAAAATGATGAGAACGAGTAGTTGAAGAGGTCGGGTAAGGAGCAGTCTAAGTTCAGGTAAAAAATTCATGAGCTCCAAAGTTCAAAAAAAAAAACAAAATAGATGTACAAAGTTTTTGGGACTAGTGAAGTCAGCCATAATAATAACTAGACGACATACTCTTTCAATAATAATATAAGATATATATATATATATATATATATAAATCAGCTGTATTAATAATATATATGTAAATCAGCCGTATTATAGAATCATTGCGTTGATAGCATTATTTATGAAAGAAATTTGAGACTAGAAAAATTTAGAACGGAAACTTAAATGATAATTTTGAAAGAAAATTAAAGGGAGAGAACTTTTTTTTCAACAAGGGAGAGAATCTAAGAGAGATCGAGTGACTGTATGAATGTATGAATTTATGTGTAAATATATTGTCACCGATTTCTATTTATACTAGATGTTGAATATATGGACTCCATTTTCTCCATTTGTTCAAGTGGCATTATTATAACATAGACTATATCTTTATTTTTCTTGTCGAGCATGTTAAGAACTATACAAACACATGAGGCATTCATAAACACAGTTTATAACCATAAATAAACCAATATAATACATAAACTTATGCAGCTGCAATGCCTATTTGGAGATTACCCGAATCGAATACGGTGTGGTAAACTCCCATAAAAACATCCCCAAGAATCCTGAGTAAAAAGATTCTTGAGCTGAAAACAATTTAATTAAAATCTACAGAAATCATCCCGGCTTACCAAAGAGGATCTATCGGTGGAGGCAAATTATAAGCGGAAAATCCACTTATGCGCATCTTAGCATAGCCTACTCTAATTTTGAGAATGTACTAAAACATATAACAAATAATTATTATTTGAGCATAATTACTCATAATGTTTTCTAGTAAAATAGAGTGAAAAGTATTCTTTACTAACCTGTTGAGACGAAAGAGAAAAATGGTTACCTCCAATTGTAAATGTAACCTTGTGCATGTTTTGGATGTTATTGCAGTCGATGATTGACTCTCCTGCTGGATTGGGAAATCTCTCCCAAAGCCGGTCCAAGTAATCGAAAACTTTCTCTTTGGTTTTCTTCTCTTTTAGTTGTGTTTCCACCCAAACAACAACCATTTCACAGATTTCACACAGAACTGATGACACTTCTTGCTCAACCACTATTTTGATTTCCATCCTGCGCTCATTCAATCGAAATATATACCCCTGGCCCTGGTATTTATAATCTTGTTTCTTTGAAGAGATTGTTCACATACTCTTTTCCAAAAACACAGAGGCCAAGCTCTTTACACACTAGACCAGGCAGCACCTGCAAGTTAACACCAATATTTTCAGTTTACATGTAGGACCGACCATGAGATCTTAGAGGGCAAAAAATGGAAAAAGTAGTACCTTTGAGACTAACATATTTCATATCATCTCTCCGTATTGAAATACAACTTCCTTTCATTCCGCATTAACAACACCCTCTGCGCCAATTGCTTTACTTATTTGTGTAATTACTGTCTGAATTGAAAGATCAATAGAAGCATTGGTTTTCTTAGAGTTTAATGAGTTGAAAGGGCTAAAAAAAGAAATATTCATTTATAGTTGGTCCAGCAAGCAGTGAAGTTCCTGAGTCCATGATTGTAGCACATTCTTTCTCACATAAACCTATGCATACATGCTTTTTGTTTCATGACCCACTCATCATTTAAGCATTCAACATTCTGACTAGGTAGTATTACCGGTTGAGTTGTTTCCAACAAGGATATCGCCCATGTTAAACTGAAAGAAGAGGAAAGTGTGAGACCTAGGGTCAAACCCACGTCAAAGAAGGCAAAGAGTTAGCTAATATATGAGAGACCAAATCCTAATTACTAATTAGTATGATGCTTTTTGGGTGGTAGCCAATAAAAAAGTCGTGAGAGGCTTAAAACAGATAATATCATACTAATGAATGAGATGTTGGGTTCGAAAGCATTAGTCTAGGGAGGGAGTCGTTATAGAAATAAAAAAATTATGAACTCGTTCACTAGTCCTTGATCATCAGAAATAGAGATGGAACCAAGTAATGTCATCTGACCTGCCAATAATCTTTTCTAGTGACAGGGACATAGGTGTGTATGCCTTTGAAATAAGTGGGATCAACACCACCAAACACAATCTCACCTCCTGGTTCACCTTCCGTATCACGGTTTAGCCAGAACGAAAAAACTTTCTCCTTAACTAGTCCTTGATCCAACATATTATACCAAACTGGCACTGCATTTCCAACTGATATCTCCCGAAATCCTAAACCGAGTAGTCCATCAAACTTTGATAAGAGAAAAGAGAGACCCCCTTCGTGTGTGGCTTCGATAAACTCCTAAAATAATCAAAATGTCAACAAACTGAAACCGGTTTAGCAAGGGAGACACAAAAACCATACATGGTCCTTAACTAGAAGATCACCAACTTTTACATAGTCGTCACTAAAGAAGCCAGAGATGAACCAGACCCATATGTTATTGTGCAAGGCTTTCCTGTAACTGAAAGATAACCTAATTGACTATACATATATATGTGGTTATAACACAACAAGGTAATATTACCGTTCTTTGAGTAAGTTTTGGATTTGTGAGAGTTGTATTTGGAATGGAGATAGCCAGCCAGCTGTAGAACACATAAAAAAAATTGAAGACATAATCCAAACGGGACACAGTTGCAAGCGCATGATTGTTTGTATAACTCACAAATAAGTAGCATTTAGAAGATGGAATCCAAAGATTGGAACTTCCAGTATCGAATACAACTTTGAATTCTTGGGGAGGAGTTCCTATTCCAATAACTCCATAGTATTGAGCATCTAAGTAATTCTTAAGAATCACCACATTTGTGAGATGTTGTGAATGTTGTAGTTTTCTGATATTTTCGATCTCGAGTTGTCTCTTCTTAAGACCAACACGAAACAGATCACTGGAAGTTGTCGTTATGGGATGTAGCAAGATTGCTAAGATACAGAAACAAAAGACTTGACGGATAAGGTTGATTCAAGTTTCAGAGGAAACCATCATAATGTCCTGTCATATCAATTCCAGTTTCATCAAATTTCCTAAATATTTAAAAGGCTAATTTTTGGATGAATTTAATGAGAAAAGATTCCAACTTTTCCAACTCTACTGGTTTTTTATTGAGATTTTTCCAATTCTCTCTCCGAAAAAACAAACAAAAAGAAGAAAAAAACACGGAGAATTCAGTGTTGCAAATCTCTGGGTTTCACTTTCACTAATCAAGTAGCTTGTTAATAAAAATAAACCTTTACTCATGGATCACTGACTATCAAGCTGAAGTAATTTCAAGAAATAAATTATTCCAATGGAGGAAGCCGTATTTATAAATAAAATCATAAAAAAATCATCATTGAAAATGAAAAAGAGAAAGACCAAAACATAAATTAAAAGATGAAGAATCATGGGGAAACCATTGAAAGACAGAAGTTTGTATACGGAGAACCAAAGTTAAGTTACTGATTTTTTTCTCCCTTTGGTTTACATTATTATACATGTTAGATATTTTCTTAGTGAAACTGACATACTCTTGACTTTGATGGTAAAAAAATAGAGAGATTAGCTGGTAATTAGTTTGACAAATAGCTTTAAACAAATTACAAGAATAACAACAAAAAAAAGTTTACTAACTGTTATTATATATATATATATATATGTATATATATATAAATATTTTATCTGTTTGACGACTTCTGTCGTCGGCTTATACGTTGAATGTTATTGTCTTTTTGTTGGTTTTGGGAGGGTGTTCCCGTAGTTTTATGATTGCAATCTCTCATACGCTTCCATATATTCGTTCATCCGATACATTCCACCTTTGTAGTGTATTTCAACATCTCTCTTAGCTTTCTTCACTGCTAATGACACTTGTGCGAGAACTCCGAATTCATCATTTGTCATTGGTTCCTTATGTTTTCCTGAAACCTATCACCACATAAAATATTTGTATAAATAAATCGGTAAGAAACTTAAAAATAATTTTACTAACCGGTGTTTTTTTTTCTTCGTCTCGCTTGTCATCTTCGAGAACAACGCATTTACCTTTGTCCAAAGATGGGCAATACATTTTTTGTATTAGAAATAAATCAAACGTTAGAAAATTATATTACATAATACGACCCCCAAAATCATAGAACAATAAGTAAGATTACAATTCAGAAATTTAAACAGATGTTCTAAAGCTTGTTTCGAAAGTTATTTTATTGTTAAATCGAGTGGATGCATTGAGATGATAGCCATGATACTATATATATAGAGATAAGATATTAGGGTTTCAAAGATATTTTTATTTAATTATTTTTATAGAAAAAAATCTCTAACTACCTTAATACCAAACAAAAAAAATATTATGCAATCAAAAATATCTACAATCACTAAATATTCGATCTAAAAATTAAACCATTCCGTTTAAATTCAATCTAAATAATTCGAACCGCTGAATTATTGTCGGTAGAGATTACAAAGCTTTATAAATTACAAAAAAAACATTACATGTTGATTCGAACTCGAGACCTTTCAAATTGATTTTTAAAAAATGGGTCAGACCCGAACCGATGACAGATCCGCGCGTTTTCACTTTTTGCGTAGACAAAAATACCCTTGTCGATATTTTTTGTTTGAACTATATCTCAAAAATCTCCAATGGCACATATCGTAATATGCCACGTAAAACAAAGGTTTCTTTCGAATTTGTCATCGAAATTAATAGTATAGAAAGATACAAATTCCCTTTAAAGATGAACTCAAAATTTTGATACTTAAATTATACTTAGAGTGAACCTATATTTAACAACTGACGCCTTAGAGTAAACCTAGATTTAACAACTAACGCCGTCAGTGAAGATATCCAGTGAGAGGCAAGCCAAAGAAACAAAGAAGCAGTGATAAGCATGGTTCAATAAGATGACCCTGTTAGCTTAAGGAAGAAGTCCATCAAAATGAAAGCGGGCAAAGGGAAAACGCGATCCAATCAGAGAAAAACTGCCAATGAAGAAAGTGCGAGAACGAGACCACACATCTGAATTTTCTGCAAAGATGAGCAGGATAGAGAAACAAGGCTATTTTGTACGGAAGCGGCAATGGAAACTTGCAAAAGACAAGCATGGCTCAAGTCAATAAACTGAGACCTCTTTGTCGCTTTCAAGACACCACTAGCATTGGTGTATCGACAAACCGTCACCACTTCTGAAAACAATGCCCCACTAAGCAGGGCCGGCCCTGATATTTTGGGGGTTTAAAACAAAATTAACAAAAACGTTAAGACTGGTATTTTATCTTATTGTTTTTGGGGCCATAAAAACAGACTTATATATAACATTTTATGTTTTGAGGGCCTATTTACTATGAAGATGAGTTTATCAAATGTGGGGGCTGTAGGCGAATGTTTCATCCGGCTTTGCTCAGGGCCGGCTCTGCCACTAAGCATCTATTGTATATGAACTCTCAGACCATATCTAGGGCAACATGAGCCACCAACTCCACGTTAGAAATTGAACGCATCATTGAGAAAATGGAAAAACCACTCTTTAGAAAATGAATTACTGAATTACTAATGGGGCTTAATGAAGTTTATGAGCCAACAAGAAGGCATATTTTGATGCTGAAACCAATATCATCCATTGAGGAGGTTTTTAATCTAGTGGCTCGGGATGAGAGAAAGAAGAAAATTAAGCCACATATTCAATCATATGCAATAGTTTTTCAGAACTCCAGTTCTACAGATTATTTGGTATCAGATGGTAATCAGATAAATGCGGCAATGTATAACAATTTTAGGCCAAAGCAGAAGTCTGTTTGCACTCATTGTGGTCAGATTGGGCATATAATACATGAATGTTTCAAACTATATGGTTATCCGCCAGGTCATAAATATGCTAATTCAAATTTGGAAGCTCCATCTCCAAAACAATTCACACCAAGAGGCCAATTCCAATCTGGACCAAGACCACAATCTCAACAACTTAATCAGTTTCAGAAACTTGATAGCCTCAAAGACATGTTAATAGCCTCAAAGACATGTTCCTAAGGAAGTACTATGAAGGGAAAGGAAAACAACAATGACAACAAGATCACAATAGACAAGAGATAAACCAAAGAGATTTGAAGACGTAGCACCAAACCCAAGGACATAGATTAATGTCATCATGGGGGATTCCAAGATTTCAATGATTCAGATTGAACCATTTAAAAATTCAGATAGATCAAATTGGTAACCTTGTGAACAGTGCGGTCATTCACACACCAAACGAGTTCAACAAAGGTGGTCAAATGGGGGTGATCGAGCTTCACAATGATGTCCTTATTATAAAGCTAGTCCTAAGGAACTGCATGGTCACAAGAATCCTGATCGAAACGACCATTGATATCATCTGTAATGATACACTCAATAAGATGGAAATCATAGAGTATATAAAATTTAAACGCTCTACCTAGTCAATATCCAAATTTGGTGGACGATCATCATAAATATTACGCTTTTAATTTGTGTTGGGCAAACAATAACTCTCACAAAGGAAAATCAATCCACTACCAAGATTGGCTTCATCACTAAGCACAAGATTAAGAATATAAACTAGCCTATCAAGCCCAACCTCTGAAAAGCTATCAAAATGCAATCATTAACGTGCGAGCTCGTCGACCAGGTCAAAATCAGTGAGGAAAAACCAGAATGAAACATAGGCACCGGGCATGACCGTGCTATCCATGTTAACAATGAACTCAAATCTTTCTTAAAGCAGAATAAGCTGATTTTTGCATGGTCGATGGATGACAATGAAAGGACTATACTTGAATATCACTTTCCACATGCTGAAGTAGACCCAACCTTAAAACCCATCAAGGAAAAGTGAACAAAGCTTGGTCCCGAACGAACCAGAGCGATTAATGACAAGGTCAAAATGTTATTGGAAGCGAGATTAACTGTTCAGGTGACGTACCTAGAATGGCTCACAAATTATTTTGTAGTCAAAAAAAAAAAAAAATGGAAGTATTTCCTATAAGATAGCACATGGGCTATGTTTTGGCAATCTACGCCAGTGCGGCATTTCTTCATTAACAGGGTGTTTCCATTCGTGGCCCCTTCGACATGATGTGGCTTTCTTTGCATGTTTTGGCTTCAACTCTATCTGAACCAATCTTTTTGAAACGGACGAGCTCATATCATATCGTCCCTCTTAGGGAGAATTTATTGTTGGTGTTGGATATGCCATCTGATCATGACTCATGAACAGTCCAACAACTTGGACTAGGGAGGACAAATGATGAGGGCCCATTCGAGAAAAATGACGACCATAACTGTCGATAAGAGAGGACATATGGTAGCTTGAATGAAGCAGGTTTTCCAAAACAACAAGTTTCCTTAGAAACTAATACCATTAGAGGAAGACACTTGTCTCAAAAATCATTCTCACACAGTAAGACTAACATTCTTGAGAGGCTTGCCGGTTAGCTGATTTAACGCGTACAAATAATTGAGCAACTAGCTAATATAATTATGGATGATATCTATATAGGAAAAAGTGCCCCAAAAAACATGAACTTACAACTTTGAGAAAAAACCCCTAACTTTTGAATGAGCTATTTAAACCCCAACTTCTAAGATTGGATCATTAAAACATATATTTTCACTCGGTAAGTCATTTGACCAAAACAAATTGTTGGGGTCAAAAACGGTCACGACAAAATCGATGTCTAAAATTCGTCACTGAAATATTAATCACACAATCTGAAAATCAAATTGCACCAATCGAATCATCCTGATCAAATTAACAAGTCGCGATACTTTCGAAAGATCGTAATGAATATATTTCGGAAGAATCGGATAACAATCGTAGATACGCTAAGCGATCATCTCTGTACTCTTTTGTCCTTAGTCGAGAAATTTTTTTCTCATCGGGTTTACCTATCACTAAGGTTTTAACGAGGCAAGATAATTCTCTTACGTCCAATATCGGGGTCTGTTGGTGTCAAAAATGGTCACGACAAAATTAACGCCTCACCAGACCATGATAACTCCGATCAACAAAACAAACTGACCAAGGTTATAACATTTACGAAAATACATTTATGAAGAGCCTGAAAATATTTGTCGAACAACTAAGCAATCATCTTTGTACTCTTTTGTCCTTAGTCGAGAAGGTTTTGTCTCAACGGGTTTTCCTATCACTAAGGTTTTACGAGACGAAACAGTTCGCTTAGGATAAATGTCGGAGATACATTCCAGACAACGAAAAAGAAGTCAAGATCTTCCGATAAACGTTTGAGGCTCTAAACACTGCCCGAAAACAAACTTAGAACGAATGTGCCAAACAACTCAGTTCAGTTTGTCAGTGGACGAGCCGAACTTTCCTGGTTCAGCTTGCCAACTGACGAGCTGAACTCTCTTGGTTCAGCTCGTCAACTGACGAGCTGAACTTCATTCTTGAGAGGCTTGCCGGTCAACTGATTTAACTCGTACAAATAATTGATCAACTACCTAATCTAATTATGGATGAAAGCTATATAGGAAAAAGTGCCCCAAAAAATATGAACTTACAAATTTGAGAAAAAAACTTTAACTTTTGAATGAGCTATTTAAACCCCTAACTTTTAAGATTGGATCATTAAAACATGTATTTTCACTTGGTAAGTCATTTGTCCAAAAAAAATCAATTGTAACAAAAGTTAAGCAGTAATTTTTTGGGAGGTTAAAACAATTTAATTAACATAAAATTCGTAATTCAAATGGATAATTTTAAAAAATTGGGAGTTTATATTGTTCTTTATAAGTTCATATCTTATTTACATATAAATGAGACTCATACTATCATGAAAACCTGTAAAAATAAGTTAAATAAAGAGTTTAAATGTGTTGAGATATAATTATATTAACTCTTTCTTTTTTGAAATTTTGATTTCCCTTAAAACTAGTTGTGTTTATTGATATTGGTTTCTCAACTTAGCCACATAAACCTTAGCATTGACAATCAAACTGTTCATTCACCTTTTAAAACATTCATTAATCTTTTGGTCTGAGATCCACTAAGCGAGAATGTACTAGAAAAATATTTAATGATTGTTTAATAAGTGAATGAATAACTTGTTTATCAATGCTAATGTTAGTTGTCTAAGTTTACAATCAAATATTTGTGAGCATGACTATCTTCTTTAAGTAGTAAAGAAGACGTTATTTGTGAGTTTGCAATTTAATGATAGATTGATTAAATAGAATATTTTAATGAAAGTGTAACAAATTTGAGCTTCCTCTTTCAAACACTTTATCGGAATAGTATTTTATTTTCTTGAGAACTAAGCAAAGGGAGGAACGAGGGAGTTGATACGATTGAATTTTTCTTGTGTTTTCAAATTTATGTCCAAAGAGTCATGAACTTTAAAATTAAGAAAAAACCATAAACTTTTAAAGAGCCATTTTTTCTCTCAGATTAAACAACATAAGATGAAAAAATAACTGTTACAAACACTACAAGAATGAAATCATATTCCGACCAAACATTTAGTCAAAACTTTGTCGGAATATAAGGATTCTGACAAATTTCCGACTAAATGTGGTTAGTCGGAATATTGTGGTCGCGAATTCAGCATTAGTCGGAAATTTGTTGAAAATTACCGACAAAATTTTTGGTCGGAAATTTTTCAAAAATATTTGTCGGTAAATTCTCGAAAACATTAACAACAATTTTCCAACTAAACTGACAATTTGTCGGAAAATAGTGGGTAATATTTAAACAAAATACCGACTAAATTCATACCAAAATTACCCACGATTTTCCGGTAAATGAAAAAAGAAAAAAAAATATTATTTAGTTTCCGACGAAATTTCGAGAAAAAAAAAAAATCCGACGAAATTTCGAGAAAAAAAAAAAAAAATTTCGACGAAATTCCGAGAAAATAAAAAATGTTTTCTAAAAAAATATATATTTTTTTCTTTTCATAATTTATATATATTAATTTTAAACCCAAAAAACATTTAAAACTTGCAAAATAAAATTATATTAAACATAAGTTAAAATACAACATTAAAAGCAATAAACAACATTAAAAACATATTACATATTTAAAAACATATTACATATTTACTCCGCATCATGTCCATCCATTCTTGAAAGGTTCCCATTTTTTCGTTA
Organism: Iberis pinnata; assembly: GCA_900406425.1. Taxonomy (NCBI): domain Eukaryota; kingdom Viridiplantae; phylum Streptophyta; class Magnoliopsida; order Brassicales; family Brassicaceae; genus Iberis; species Iberis pinnata. Next base: position 2,289 of record OVBE01003918.1, on the reverse strand, counting down.
AGCTCGATGATTTGGTGTTGAGTCTCGTTGAGTTTTTCTTGAGTTTCTTTATATTTTTCTTCATAATTATTCCCGAACCACTGTGAAGAAGAACTAGGATTCTCGACGTCCATGTACTGAGACAAGGATCCTAATCCATAGCATCTTCCCTTGACTCCCACTTCCTATATAAAAAATATATTTGTTAGTACTAAAAAACATGACATTTTAATATTTTTAATTTAAAATAATTTACCTTGAAATAAATTTCATTTTTCTCCTTCTCAGTTAGTTGGTAATCATCTTGACTATCGTCGTTCTGAGTAATTTATGTAACTTTTTTCTGCTCTAATTCTCGACAACGTCCGATGATATGCTTCGCTTTACCATCAATAATTTGTCCATCACTTTTGCGTTTATGAGTTTCCTCCATAAACGTTACCATATCCGAATATGCTCCGGTTTCAGGGTCCCGCTATCAAAAAATTTATAATTGAATTTTATTGATTTTATATTATATTAAAAAAAATTAATAAATTAAAATTTTTTTAACCATTGTTTCCATTTTACGAACATATGGTGCTGAACCACAAGTGTGTACGTGAGCACCATACCCACCTCGATTGCTTCTTCGGTTTTCTGATTTTTTCTCACCTCGGATTTTATTTTTTTCAAGGGTCCAATAATATATTAGGTCCGACCAAACGGAGTCCAACATCCACGTTGGCTTTCCCATTCCGTTCTTCCACTTTTTCTTCCACGAGTGAACCTTGTCCTTCAACCGACTCGCACACGTCGCATCAAATTCTTCGCGCACAAGAGTAGTATGCACCTCATCCCAATTGTATTTTTGCTGTTGAAAATAAATAATTTAGTAATTTAAATTGTTAATTTACATTTACTAAAACAATATTAATTTAAATAATAACATAAATAATTAAATTCATACCACAAACGCTTCAAACCAACGTTCTTTAACAGGACCGGCAAGACGAGACCAATTTACGGCCGGTTCTGTCTAATCGTTTTCCATTATTTTTTTAATGGTCTTGGTCACACTTTTGTTGTAAACCTACAATTTTATATTATTATTATTATTAATATTAATTAAAAAATGTTTAGTAAAATATTAAATTTACCAAACAGCTCAATTCTGACGTGTTGGATGGAGCATTTTCAATGCTTGGCGACCCGGTGCGTGAAGTAGATCTTCCAACGACATATGCCGAGTCGGATTTGTATTTTCTTCTTGTACATATTGAGGTTGTTGTGGTTGTTGTGACGGTCCCGCGTAAGACTCCGGTACATGCGTTAGATTTGGAAATGACGAATCAAAAAAATCCGGGAATTGTGAAGGTGGTTGTGTCTCTGATCCAATCCATGCGAATCCTATGTTATCATTCCTTGCGAATGACTGAAAACCTTCCCATGATCTAGACATTGTACCTGAAATTATATTTAAAACACAATAATTAGATATCGCAAAATTTAGAAATATAATATATTTGTAACTATTATTCTAACCTTATTACAATTTCATAAGTAATGACTTAATAATATAAATACTATATATACTTAATAATATAAATACTAATTTCATAACCTTAAAAGTTGTGGTGTAGGAGAGATTTTGTGTAGAAGAGTTTTTGTAGTTTAGAGAGATTTTTAGTAGAGAGAGAGAGAGGTGTGGTATGATAATGAGAGGTTTTGATTATTTATAGGTAAATTTGTTACCAAAGCATTCCTACTAATTTACGACATACATAGTTTTAGTCGGTATTTTGTGGGAATTTTTTAAAGATTTGTGACCAATTTATTACTACAATTGCTACTAATTTTCGACAATTTTATGATTTGGTCAGAAATTAGTTGGTAAACTAAAATTATTTCCTACCCATTTTCGACTAAGTAGCAAATAGTCGGATAATGGTGGTAAAATATATTTTTTTACCTACTAATTTCCGACTAAATTCTAAATTAGTCGGAAATTAGTAGGTAAAAAATTATTTTACCCACAAATTTCCGACCAAGTAAAAATAGTGTCGGAAAATGGTGGTAAAATATTTTTTTTACCTACTAATTTCCGACTAAATTCTACCCACTTACCTCTTACAAATTTTCGAGTACTTTATAAGTTGGTCGGATTTTAGTAGGTAAATATTTTTAATTACCTACTAATTTCCGACTAACTTATAAAATACTCGAAAATTTGTAAGAGATAAAAGTTTGTGTTTGATTAATGTTTGGGTTTGTGTTTGGAAGTTAGTTTATTAATGTTTATGTTTTTATTTGTGTTTGGAAGTTAGTTTA
>OVBE01003917.1:0-15956 GCA_900406425.1 Iberis pinnata | reverse complement strand
TATAACTTATTTATCTTATAATATTTATAAAAGAGAACAAATAAAATAATAATAAGTAGTAATTTAAAATATATATTTTTAAAAATATGTATCTAAAATTAGAATAATTATGGTTTTATTTTAATATTTAAATAATTTTTATAAATTTTAAAATATAGTAAAATAAATAAAAATTAAGAAGTAATTTAGAATGAATATAAATATATTTTTGAGGTTAACTAATAGATAAAATAATTTTAAAATTTGAATTTATTAATTTTATATTATTTTTTATGCTCAATGCTTTGTAAATGCTCTTTCTAAGAGCATAGAGGTGGAGATCATTTAGGAGTATAAGCATGTGCTAAATGCTCACCTAAATGTTTTTTTAAGTAAATATATTGGATGAGCATAAAACATAATGCTCTCCTATATGCTCTACAAATTAAGGCCATAGAACACATATCACAATGGATCAAAAAAATTTCCACACATCTGATCCACCTTTCAAAATTTATCACCCAATGTAATGAACCCTTAAAAAAAAATCGCAATCTCCATTTTTCTATTGTAATCTTCTCAGAGAATCACCTATCTTTTGAGATATGAAATCATATATAAATATATATAGACGTAAAAATCCGGTTAGAACCATTTCTTAGCAATCTCGGCCCATATTAAAAAGGCAGAATTACTTACTTGACCTACATTTTTCAATTAATTGCTGACGTAACCCCACATTATTTCGAATTACTGCAGATAACCCAATTTTTGTTTAACCCGATTCTACCCTTCGGTCATGAAGAAACAAAAAAGATGGAAAAATAAATTAATTCGATGAGAGAGAAAAAAGTTCTCCAAAATTTACACAAATGCCACCGCGGAATTTTCTAATGCAGATTTGTTTGGGGGTGTAGATTTGTTTTCGCATATTTTTTTCCGATTTATTTTTGCATGTAGATTTTTGGCGTCGCAAATTTTTCACGCAGATTTGTTTTACTATTTGGCCGCAGATTTTCTAGAGGCGTACAGGTCACCGCCGAATTGTCGACGTCACCGCCGAATTGTCGACGTCACCGTAGATTTTTGGTTCCATTGCTGAGTTTCTGTCGCAGATTTCTGAATAACACTGCCGATTTATTGATATTGCTGATTTTTTTTCGCATAATTATGTTGACATTGCCGATACCTTTGTGACTGAAGTTATATTTATAACTATAGATTTTTTTGAATATGTAGATTTTTTTTTCGTCAACGCAGATTTATGAGTTTCCAAAATTGCCAGATTGACCCCTTTCGTTCGTAACTACAGGTTTTTTTGAAAAACCTGCAATGGCCACAGTTTTTATTCACACGTTGCCGCATATTTTTTTCCTTACTGATCTAACCCTCACGTTACTGCAGATTTGTTTGCCGCAGATTTGTCCACATCGTTTGACCTCCGTTTTTTCAAATCTGCAGAGTTTGTTCTGGCGATTTTTAAAAATCGTGGTAGATTTTTTTTCGTAAACTCATGCGACGTCGTTTATCATGGCCCATACGGCCCATACGATATGACCCATGGGACAATATTTGGCCCATTCAAACGGCGTCAGTTTCGTAATTTGTGTTCGTTTCAAAAATTTGTCTAAGTGGTAGAATAACACAGTGTCGTTTTGGACTTTATTCTAGACATTTATGGATTCTCGCAGATTTATTGAAAATTTTGTTCCACTTCCCATAAAACCCTAATTAACCAAAAAACAATCGCAACCGTTCATTTACAACCTTTCAGTTTCTATATATACTGCGTTGCCTAACTTTGGAAAAATTGTTATCAGTCTCTTAGGTTGGACAAGCACAAAAAATGGACAAGGGGAAACAAGTGATGGTCGAGAACAAGCGCTCCAACAAAAGAAAGGTTGTTCTATGATTCAAAAACTGTTTATGATTACTTTATAGTACATACTACTAATCTTTTGTTTGGTTTTTTGTAAATATCGATGGACGACCATGATGAGTTCGTGGAATTGTTGGAACTCTATAACACGAACCAAAGGGAGAAACTCCACAAACATTACAAGGGGCATATGGATAGCATGGCGAAGCAAAAAAAGGAGGATGATGAATACGTAGAAGTGTTGTTATTAAGACCAGAAAAAGACTCTCTATATAATCCAAAATTATATGGATTTCAGTCGGGTGCTGATCACTCTCTCTCTACATTTGGTATTGCTTATTTAGGGGGTGTTATTGGTTATGGAGTTTTAATGGATTTTGAAATCCATGCGAAATCATGTGTTATTCGTTTAATGATTTGTAAATCCTAAATGAAATCAAGTGTTATTTGTTTAATGATTTGTAAATTCTAATTGAAATCCAGTGTTATTCGTTTAATGATTTGATATTGGATTTCAAATTCCACTTTGTACTTTAACGGATTTGGAAGGATTATAAAGTTAAAAATACAAAGGACCAAATCCAAACATAAAACATGGTATTTCAAAATCCAATCATTTCAAAATCCATAAATTTTCAAATTCTCATGGATTTATAAATCCATTAAACTACCATAACCAATAACACCCCCTTAATCTATTGTAAATTAAAAAAAAATTATGCGCATAATAATTTTAATTTTTTTTGCTAGCTATCCAACTCTCTTAAATGTCATCCCTACAATGAACTTTAGACTTAAAATGGCTCCTATGCTATTAGCCTATTAGTGAGATATTTAATTTGTGATGACATACCATAAACATTCAGCAATTTTTTATTATTTAAAAGAAAATTCACATTTTAAACCTTGTAACTATAACATGTGAGCATTTCAAATCTTAAAGATTTAACACTAACATTTGTAACACCTAAATTATCAAAAATCACACAAAAAACGCTAAAAATGGCCGCCGACTTTCAGTCGTCTTTTGGCTTAACGAAAAGCGTTAACACCGTTTGAAAAATTATTTTTTAATATTTTTTTACAAAAAAATTATTAAAAAATGCTTAAAATTCAAAAAAAAAATCATAAAAAAATTCAAAAAATTGTAAAGAAAAATACAAAAAATCGCAGAAGAATAAAATAATTCAAAAATAAAATTTAAAAATAAAAAATATTATAAAAATTATAAATTTAGTTATAAAAAATTATAATGTGTTAAATTATATAAAAATATTCAAACACACTTTTAAAAGTAAAAAAAATCATTAAAAATTAAGAAAATTATATTAAAATTTTCAAAAGGCCTTGAAAAACTAAAATAATGATCAATTTAAATAAAAAAAAAGAAATGTTATAAAATCATCAAAATATTATAAAATTATCAAAAATATTATAAAAATTATAATTGTGTTTAAATTAACGATATAAATTTGTTAAATCTATAATGTGTTACAATTATAAAATTAAATTATAAAAATTATAAATGTGTTAAAATTATAAAAATCTTCTAAAAATTCATTTATATTGTAGACAATTCAATAAATTATGTTAAAAACATTTAGAAATATAAAAGTGGCATATAATAGACTTTAATCTTGAATCTAACCAACCACGTACACTTAATTAACTAATAAATCTGCACAGACTTATTTGTGGCAATTACATATCTTGTCACTTGAATATGACAAAAATAGTGCTCTTCTTTTACTGTATAATTATAATTTATAATTTTATAATTTATTATTAACAAATTTAAATTGTTAATATTAGCACATTTATATTTTTTATAATATTTTTTTAATTTTTTAATATTTTATTTTTAATTAAATTTTCAATTATTTTACTTTTTCTAGGATTTTTGAAAATTTTAATTTAATTTTTACAATTTTAAATTTTTTATGAATATTATGGATTTTTTAAAGTGTGTTTGAATTTTTGATAATTTAACACATTTATAATTTTATAAATAATATTAGAATTCTTATAATATTTTTTATTTTAAAAATTTTATTGATGAATTATTTTATTCTTCTACGCTTTTTGAATTTTTTTTTACAATTTTCTGAAATTTTTATGAATTTTTTGAATTTTTTATGTATTTCTGAGTTTTTTTATAATTTTTTGTTAAAAAATATTAAAAATTGATTTTTCAAACGGTGTTAACGTTTTCTGTTAAACCAAAAGACGGCTGAAAGTCGGCAGACACTTTCAGGGTTTTTTTGTCCAATTTTTGATAGTTTTAGTGTTAAAAGTGCTAGTGCTAAACCTTCAGGATTTGAAGTACTAGTATGTTATAGTTTCAAGGTTTAAAATGCGATTTTCCTTTTATTTAAATACACTTATAAATTATTAGTGAATTGTAGTTACTAATATGTAATAAAATTGTTATTTTTTGGTTTGGTAGAATTTTATGATAAACATCTTTTTTCCTAATTTTTGATAATTATATTTTATTTTTATATTGGAACTTTTTTTTACACCAAAAGTAATACATCCAAATTAACGACATAAAATATCCCGATCGTCGTGTACCCACAATGGGATAACGCTATCCACTAGTGCGAATATGCACCTTCGCTTACGGGTCTGTCGAGCAAGAAAGTCAGCTTTATCGTTCGTTGATCTAGATTGATGAATCACTAAGGCCGTGGGAATAAACGACCTCAAGTAATTTAGCTCCGCCAGTTCTGCAGTGAAAGCTGGCCAATCCCTCGGGTTTGACATCATTGAGACGAGCTCCTTGAATCTGTAACAAATACGTGACATGAGAGTCCACGTCGTAGAAGACATTCCATTGCCCATATGTGACTGAGAAGTTCCATATGTAGGGGCATCGTCCTCGTCTTAAACCTGTTAATCCTAGAATATCTGTTGTGTCATCCTTGTAATAGAGAATACACCCTATACCACTCGTTATGGAACCTGTTTTCCGGACCCATCTACAAAGCATATCGCATTATGATGGGATAACGTTTCTAGTCAGTCTTGATACAAGTTGTTGAGTGGTAATTGTTGCCACTTGATTTGCTTGAAACCATGCATTAGCTTCCTTCTCTTCCAGTTCGACAATGTCTTGTAGTTTTTGACATCTCCCCATATATAATTGATCATTTCTGGATATTCAAATTAGCCATATAATCTACGGGTAAATCCTAGTGCGTTCTGTTTCCTCTGGAAAATCTTTTGACAAGTAGAGAATGTAACACATATTTTTATTCAGTGACTTTGTTGGAAATACACTGGTCCATGAGGAGATATTCGATATTTCCCATGATTGCAATGTATGACGGCATTCAAACAAAGCATGGTTTGTTGACTCTCCCTCCACGCCACATCGCTCACAAACATTGTCCACCTTAATCTTCCTCGCCGCCAAATGGTCATGGACATATAATGCTCCTGAGAGTATTTTCCACATAAAGTGCTTAATCTTCATCGGGGAACCAATCGACCACACCTTCTCCTTCATACCATTAAGATTTGGAACTTTTAGATGGAAAGCCGTCTCCATACTACATTGTGACTCCAATAGTGTGTAACCAGATTTGACCGTGTAGTGGTCCGATTTGGTATAATTCCAACATAAACCATCTGCCACCCGAAGGGATGGTTTAAGACTCAAAATGAAAGGAACATTTTGAGGAGTAATTAGTTGACGGATTAAAGCTATATTCCATAGAGTTGTGTTGGGTTTAAGTAGGCTATGAACGCATAGTTCATGGTCGACAGGCTCGTCCCTTGGTTAAGCCGGTGTCTGTAAATCCTTTGTAAGCCAATTATCTCGCCAAACACAAGTATGTCTTTCATCACCAATAGTAGCTCGTATGCAGCTAGTGATCAGGTTTTTTGCTCCCCAAATACTGCGCCATCCTTAGGAAGGTCGTGTGGGCTCTGGAGCATAGAAAGGTAGGTGTTGTTGATAATATCGTTCTTTGAAAACACGACCAATGAGAGAATGAGGATTATGATAAAGCCGCCACAATTTCTTAGCAAGCATTGCCTGGTTACAATGCACCAACAATTTGAAACCTAGACCTCCAAGATTTTTAGGGAGACTAACCTTAGACCAAGCCACCCAGTGGATGTCTCGTGAGTTTGCTTTGGAGCTCCACCAGCAATTAGCAATAGCGCTTGTTAAAATATGAATCAGGCCCAATCACTACAAGAAATATGACTATTGATAGCGTCCCAGGATAGCGTTTTTTGTTAATTGCTATTGTATATGGACACCAGTTTTATCCATAGCGTTTCATTTTTTTGGACGCTATATTATTATTCCCCGGAAAACATAAACACTTAGGCGCGTAAATTTTCAACATAATCAATTCGATCGACTTAGTTATTTCTCTCTTTCTTCATTATTTTCAGAAGATCTTCAGTGTATGCGTTACTTCGAGACATTGTTGATCTCACCGATTCGAAGCTCCATTGTTTAACCGAGAATGTATCTTCCTCGTATTTAGTTAATTTGCAATGTCAGATTACAAATGTGGAATTTAGCTATATAAAGATTGTTTGATTTTGCTATTTTGATTTCGAGGTATCATATATATACAGATTGTTTGAATTCGTTAGATATTGAATTTAGCTAAAAATAACATAACTTTTAGCTAATATGTTATTTTATTCTCAATTTTTAAATGATAGTAAGGACGAGAGGAGCCTACACGCCGACATTTGGGTCTGCTGGGGCCCGTCGTAGTAGACGTAACCAAGGCTTAGAGGCTACACTTGCATCAACATGGGGTAAAAATGCAGCAAGAGAAACTAAGAGAAGAAGTAGTACTGAAGAAGAAGAACCTATTAATTTGGATCAACATGGGGTAAAAAATGCTAGAAATGATGAGATTCAAACAAGGAAAAGAAGGAGTTCTAGAAAAAATAAGGAGGTTGTTAATCTTTCAAATTCCAATGAGGCAGTTGAACCTAGAGAATTAGATAGAATGGTAAAGATGTTGAGGGTGAGAATGTAAGACGACTTGAAGATGAGGATAAAGTTAATGAAGATGATGATGGTTTTCTTGATAATGATGATGGGTTTGTTGAGCATGATGAGGGTGAGAAAATAATACTTGAAGATAAGATAGAAGTTACTAAGAAACAAGCTCTTGAGAAAGAAAATGATCAAAGTACTGAATAGAATGACCACGAAGAAAATGATTAGAGTACTGAACGTAATGATCATGTTAACATGGATCAACATAGGGTTAACAATGAGAGTACTGGAGGAAATCAAACTCCAGTTAATGAAGTGAAGGAAAAAAAAAAGAAGAGGACCAACAAAGATGTGTACAGTGGCTACATATCCTAATGAAAGGGTCTCAGTATCTTTCAATGAGTATGGTGAACATGTTGGACCTGGTTATGTTACATTGTCATCTTTTGTTGGTCCTCTGGTGAGAGAACATGTTCCAGTTACATTTTCTGACTAGAGACAACTTGATCAAGTGTCTAAAGATACCATGTGGGATAAGATCTAGGTATGTTTGACCATTTAAGCAATTTATCTTGATCCAAGCTAAGTGTTCATTTGAGCATAATTTGTTGCAGGGGAGGTTTGACATGAAAGAAGAGTGGCAAAAAGAGGTTCTTATGAAGCAGCTGGGATGTTTGTGGAAGGCTGGGAAGTCAAAGCTGGTGGAACAAGTAAGAAATGCCAAAAGTGTTGTTGAGAGGATTGCTTTAAAACCCATCAACATCCCATCTTCTCAAGTATGGAACTCATGGGTTAGGAGAAAAACCTCTCACACGTTCAAGGTTGTTAATGTTGTTGTAATGGTCATATTTTCTGCTTTATATGTCTTTTAGCTTTAATTAAGTAATGTTATTGTAGGAAACAAATAACAAGTACAAAGAGGTGAGAAAAAAACAGATACCTCACACAACAAGTCGCAAAGGGATGCTTAGATTAGCTTATGAAATGGCAATTAAAAAAATAATATTCAATTCAATCCTATGAAAAAGATTATTCAGTATTTAATATGTTTGTTATAAGGAAAAAGAAGAATCCATATCCAAGAAAGATTGGTAGGAGTCAGATACCTCACACAACAACTCGCAAAGGGATGCTTAGATTAACTTATTAAATGGTAATTAAAAAATGATATTCATTTAAATCCTATGAAAAAGATTATTCAATATTTAATCTTTTTGTTATTAAGAAAAAGACGAGTCCATATCCAAGAAAGATTAGTACGAGTCATATTTGGATTTCCGGATACACACATGCGGATGGTAGAGCTGTGAGGCCTAGATTATGTCACACTGTTGTAAGTAGTTATGAAACTTGTTTATACATTGTTACATATATAAATGATCATTCTTATATCTTGTGTGTAAAATATATATTAGGAACAAATACAGTCACTCGATAGTGAGATGGAATCTACATCCTGTGATAACTTCAAGGAAAATACAATGCGAAAGGTTTTGGGAAAAGAGAAACATGGAAGAGTGAGAGGGTATGGCAAAGGGATCAGTTCTATTAAGCTATCATTTCTGCAAGCTAGAGACTCAAAGATTGTTGATTTGCAATGTCAGATTGAAAAGTTGAAGGGAATTGTGGAAGGATTAACTGGAAATAAGGTAATTATATTTCCATATCAGTTTAAATCACTTTCTTTATTAATTAAATCAATGGCCACATTTCAGACAATCACTGGTGGTACATAAACATCTAAGGGTGTTTCTGAATTGAAAGAAGGTGTGAGACTACAGGTGTTGGATTAGACTGACTCGGGAGATGTTGTGATTGGGAAAGGTTCATTTTTCTCTGCTGATCCGTACTACAAAGTTGGTAGGATAGCAGTTGGTCATGCTACAGTAGCCATTATTGTGACATCTGCAATCACACCTGAAGCTGCTCTCTAGATGCCTATATCAGAGTCAGTAGCATCAATTGGCTTAGCTGTGGGATGCAAAATTGCATGTCCTGTTGAGAAAGTGATTGTGGATAGGGAAACAAGTTCTCAAGACTAGATATATGTAAGTTTCTCTATCTAATTTTATTCAAGTACATAATTATTTCACTTTTACATTGCAGGAAGCCAGTTTAGATGAGACGCAAATATGTAAAATCTTTGATTATACCAATGGAGACGATGAGCTTGTTGCTGAAGGTATCATTTGCTCAACATATGCAATGGAAAGGGTCAACAATATCCGTATATGTCCGAATGATGTTCGTGTTAAAGTTGACATGATTTGTAAGGCCAAAGCTTTTCTTTGGAGGCCAACTCATGCCATGGTATTCATCTCTGATGCACTTTGTGAGAAAATTTCATGGCCACTATTAAAGATTGAACTCCTTAACCCAATATCCACTGAAGAAATCCCTACAAATCTAGATAATCCAAAAACAGTGGTATGTTATTGCTATTCTAGTTATTTAATGAAAAATCTTTTACTTGATTCTATTGTTGTTTCAATTGTAGAGTCCACGCAACAGCACCAGTTCCAAGAGAAGTGCAAATGATAAGTGTATTCTTTTGGATTGCAACAACTCTAGACGCACAGTAGCTGAAAGGAGAGTAGCTTCAACATATCCAAATAAGAAGTGCCACTTTGTACCAATAGGTCCAAATGCAAGCAAGGTTTGGGTTGAAGTTATTAAGATTGGTAAGACGAAGATGTGGAGGACAAATGAAGAGATTGCATTTATTTCTGATGCATTAGGTTCAACTGTTGTTTGGTCAAATGATAATTTATTGTTTTTTTAAATCGAGTGTAACAATGTTGTTTGTATTTTCTTGAACCTACAAGTCACTGAACAAAAAGTACAAAATTATTGATACAAACTGTAATGTTAGATTTTAGCATTACACACTTTAACAAAATTAACCATAACCACTTCTATACTTAAAGTGTCAAATACCAGAGCAATTAATGTATAAAAAGTTGAGAAGATAAGAGATATAATGAAAATTTAATAAAATATAACAACTACACGAAACCTATAACTTGCAGTTATCATTACCTAAGAGAACATGATAAGACCTAAGAGAAATTAAAAAAATTCAGTTAAGTGGCTTATTTATTTTTAATTTAATTAAAAAAAATTAAATAAATGCATTTAAAAGTCGCGTCGCTTCTGTTTCCATCTCTCTAAAAAATTAAACAAAATCAAATCACTTGATATTTTGATATCTCATCTTGAAGATTTTGATCTCTCATCCTTCATCTTTCATCTTCATCAACAATGGCTACTCTTAAAGTTCTAGATCTCACCACTGGTACATGCGAGGACACCATAAGGGGGAAGGTGATTCAAAGATTTCAGGCCATATACCCTTACGGGATCGTGAGGGAGTTAATACTTGCTGACCATACTGGAAACCACATCCAGTGCACCCATCTACCAAGAGTCAATCTGGACATCTCTCTCATGCAGAAAGGCGATAGCGTCAAGCTATCGAAGTTTCTGGTAAAGCACTCGAGTACGTTCTTATGAAACACTTGCTTGTTAGTGGATATTATGTTCTCTAATTTCACAACCATCAGGCGTGTCGAGCATGTCACCGAGTCCATATGTATAAATTACTCATAGTTCTCATGGTTGAAATCGTGGTTACATGTCTGCATTACTGAAACCGGTACCTTCTTCTTGTTTTTAGTGATTAGTTTTTATGTTAGATGTGGTAATTAAATAGTAAATGGATTAGGATTAGGATTATGTAGATTTAGTAAATCTAGTATATAACAAATGCAGTGCAAAATCAGAGAAAACAGAGCCAAAAAACAGAGAAAATCTTGATGTTCTTATCTTGACAATGCAGTGCACGTAGTCGATCGAATAAAGTACATAGACGATGTAATGTATGAACAAGCGATCACAAAGATGGGATTCATGGAGAGGGTGTTGGTGCTGACATTTGTTCTTATGAATAGAGAGTAACTATATTTGTATCGGTAGGATTTTATGTGTATTGATTGTCTTTTTTGCATTGTCTGTTTTAGTCGGAGCTATCTGGAATGCAAGGTCTTTGGCCATTATGTCGATTTTTTTGCTGCATTGAAGCCGACTCTGCATCAAAACGGCGGTACATACTGTGAAATCTGATTCCGGAGGATTCACCGGGGGAATGGTATTACCACAATCTACTCTAGCTTCGACGGTGTTTCTGATGTCGTTATCAATCCGGTCATCCCGGAGGTCGAAGTTATGAGGGCGATCTTGTGAAATTGCCTTTGTTTTCAAGATATTTTATGAACAATTTTTTATTTTTTATATTGTTAATAATTTTGTTTCACTATTCTTAACACTTTAACAATTTTATATGCACTAAAATTTTTTAAAAATTGACAAATATATGGGCAATTAATGAGAACAAAAAAAGAAAATATAAGAGCAATTAATAAACATTTACAACTTTAATAATTAATAAATTTTAAACAATTAATAAAATTTAACAACTTATATATGAAACCTCGGATCATGTACTCATAACCTATGAGGAATATGTATAGATAACAAGAACTCAATAGCCACGCGTCACTTCTGTTTAATTTCAATATAGCCACACGTCAAGGAACCCTAAAACCCTAAATGCTTTAACTTACAACAAATTTTAAGCAATTTATTAAAATGATACCCTAAAACCTATCAATAAGTGTTTATGGTTGGAGATGCTCTTAGACAAATAAAAAAAATTCAGATAGCAAATCAAAAGTACCATTGATAAGCTGTAGAGAATAAAATTCATTATAATATTGTATATATTTAATTTAGCTTTTTTATATAAAAAAGAGTTGGAAGAAATATTGGCATTTATTTTTGTAAAAAACCGTTTGAGATTGTCAAGTGTATTGAAGACGCAAATCCACAATCTTTTTAGGCAACTCGCGAATGAAAGTGAGTGTTTCCATCTTCCAGAAATACGCATCCCAGAATGGCTCCGATTTGTATCACTCATCCCATAGTGGCTCCGGAAGGTGCTTAGGAGTGACTCTCTGCTGAATCCGTGATGGGGACATTGCATTATATAGTTCTTGAAGCGCTCTCATGCTTTAGAGAAGGTTTCAACATTCTTTTGCGCAAAACCCGAAATATCATTCTGCAGTCTGGCTGTTCTAGAAGTAGAGAAGAACTTTGCAAGGATGCTTTCTTGCAGGCATCCCAGGTGGTGTTGGAGTTCCTGGGAAGTGACTTCTCCCATTAGTGGGCCTTCTCCCCCAAAGAAAAAGGGAAGAGGCGTAGTTTGAAAGCATCCTCACTCACACCATTTATCTTTGTTAGGCTACAGAAGTGATCAAACTCGTCGAGATGATCGAGTGGATCCTTCATAGGTATACCGTGGAACTTGTTACCCTGCACCATTGAGATCAGACTATGCTTGATCTCAAAGTTGTTGTTTTGAACTGCGGGTGGATTGATTCCATGTCGAATGGTGTGAGTGTTGGGGTTGTCACCAACACATATAGTGTGTTGGTTGTCTCGTTCAGCGTTATATGCTATTTGTAAGTCCAATCGTCTTAAGTGTTCTGCACGCTCGTGTTCACGTCTTGCCCGAGAGTACTCATGTTCAAGAGATTTGATATCTTCAACGAGGGAAAACAAGTCTGTTGGTCCTCTGCTTCTCAGGTTCATACACTGCTAAGAAGGTACCTAAAAAGAAAGCAAACAAAGGTAAAGAGGTAAGTAAAGTTGTAAAAGAATCTTGATCTCAAAAGATCCAAAATCCAGAATATAGTAAATAACACCCAATCGGCAACGGCTCCAACTTGATGGTAGGATTTTTAATTCCAGAGAGATCAATTCCCCATCATTGTAGTACAAATGAGGTGTCAATCCAAATGGGTGTGTACTAACAATCAAGATTGCAATGGATGCTTCTAAGTTAAGATAATATGAAAAAGGGGTGGTTTACTAGCAGGTCCTAAGTGAAGTGAAACATGCTGGAATTAAAAAGCATAAACAGAACAAAATGCATTATAAGCTAAAAATGCTAAAAGGTAAAAATAGAGGAAAAAGCAGAGAATGTAGAAATGCAATCAAGTATAAAGCAGTTCCTGAGGACAAAGGGTAATCAACCACGGATCTAGCCCAAGATCAGATAGTGTTCAGAGAAATGTCCTAAGTCGCACTAAAGACAAAAAACTAATCATTAGCTTGGGTCTTGGGTTAGGTCCATTCCGGATTTGAGTTGGTCGGGTCGGAGCGTGTTTGGCTCGAGCTGAGAAGAATGTGTGATGGATCCATGTTGGGGATGGATCGATCCAAGGTTGAAGCTGGCTTGAGATCGGGATCGATCCAGTGTTGAGGTTGAGATCGATCCTAAGGTGAACTTGAGATCGATCTGGGATCGATCAAGGTTGAGAGTGAGATGGATCCATGCTTAGGCCTGAGATCGATCCATGCTTAGTCTAGGGATCGATCCATGCTTAGTCTAGGGATCGATCCATGTTTTGTGTGGGATCAATCAATGCTTAGTCTCGGGATCGATCCAGGTTGAGTGTGGGATTGATCCATGCTTGGTCTTGAGATCGATCCAGGTTTAGTGTGGGATCGATCCATGCTTAGTGCTGGTCCATTCCACATTTTCTGCTCCTTTCTGAATTCTCACAAAACCATCTTGAAAACTCCTGAAAGTCCTGAAAAATCTCCAAAATGCGTGCACATACGAATACTAATGCAAAAGTCCCTAAAAATCACAAACTTACTGAAAAAACTATAAATGTGATATATACATGCATGAAGACCTCAACATTGATGCTAAATGACTTCTAAAAACCATGAAAATTTAGAGTCATCAACTCCCCCAAACTAAATCCTTGCTTGCCCTCAAGCAAATAATTCAGAAGTCTGGGAGTAAGGTTTGAAAGTGGGAACTCATAACCAAAATATGCTCCTAACACAGGTAATATTAATGTTCTGGTTACTAGTTCTAGAATGCTGTCCCAAGCTCGTCCTACATAAAAACTTTAGTCATACTCATCACAGTTCATCACAGA
Organism: Iberis pinnata; assembly: GCA_900406425.1. Lineage (NCBI taxonomy): Eukaryota > Viridiplantae > Streptophyta > Magnoliopsida > Brassicales > Brassicaceae > Iberis > Iberis pinnata. The sequence goes on along the minus strand of OVBE01003917.1, from coordinate 2,107 downwards.
CCAATTCCAACTTCCACAATGCATTCAAATTTGTTTGCTCCTTTAACATTCATTAATAAGGAACCATGGATCAAGTCATGTGCCTTTAATGAACTCATTTGGTCAAGGACATGTTAAGGAGTAAACATGACCCCTTCTTGCAGTGGTTAATAATTCAGAACAAGGTTTCTCTCAAAAGGGAATGAGCTTTAGTAGAAGGCTAAAGGTAGGAACACTTAGATTCATACAGAAATAGAACATCATCTACCCAATCCTAATGAAACCTAAGTTTCCTGATTTTACCCAGTAAGGAGTCCTAAATCTACCCGTTTGAAACTCAAAGTGATCATACCCATTCACATTCCCCCTTTTTCATCTTTTCCTTGTTACACTAAGGAGAGACTTCTTTCTTAAATAGTTGCTAGCTGTTTCAGGAACTTTTTACTTAAACACTTATGGCTTTTGACCTTTTCAGTTATACTATCCTTTGGGTTTTACCCTTTTGAATTCATTTTCATATACTCCCGTTAATGGTACACTACCTAGAAGGCATAAAGAACCAACCTACTAAGAAATCATCAGACCTAACTCCCGTTAACGGTACACTACCTAGAAGGCATAAAGAACCAACCTACTAAAGCCAAAAAAGCCCCCTAGTCATCCAACCCCTTAGGCTGAGATGTATATCCTAAGCATCTAAGATGTTGCGTAAGGATGAGCTAATATCTAAAATCACCATGATCAGGCATTCCATTGAACGCTTTTCGTGTGCTGGAATGCTCAAGGTTAGAAATCGATTGGCGTGAAAGAAACCAGCATTAAGCACAATGAAACAGAAGGTATGTATCTTTAAACAAGCTTAGGTGCTAAGGTGAGATCAGGACATCAACCCTAGACAACCCCATCCTCAAGAACTTTAGGAAACTACTCACTACTCATGGATATGAAAGCTGGAGAAACAAAAATCATAACTTCAAAGCTAAACATGATGATCAAAGGTTAAACTATTGAAGAACAGCAAGAACAATAAGAATTCAAACATAGAAAATAAGAACAACAATGGTCGAGTAACAAACCCAAAAAATGATCAATGCTTAAAACAAAAGATTAAAAGCAAAACCAGAAGATCAATATGCACCAGATAAACAAGAAACTAAACCTAAGCAGGTTAGTAAAGGAAAACAGTAGATTAGCATAAAACTTAAAAGATTATGGGTTTTTACACCAAGAACAACAAAGGAAACAAAAACCTAGGACAAAAACCTAAAAAGGAAACAAAAAAACTTGGTAAAAAGGAGGCGATTTAAGGCTTATATAGTGTTCAGATAAAAGCCCTAAATCGCACTAAAGACAAAAACTAATCATTGTCTTGGGTTTTGGGTCAAGTCCATTCTGGATTTGAGTTGCTCGAGTCGGAGCGTGCTTGGCTCCAGCTGAGAAGAATGCGTGATCGATCCATGTTGGGGATGGGATCGATCCAAGGTTGAAGCGGGCTTGAGATTGGGATCGATCCAGTGTTGAGGTTGATATCGATCCTAAGGTGAACTTGAGATCGATCTGGGATCGATCAAGGCTGAGAGTGAGATCGATCCATGCTTAGGCTTGAGATCGATCCAAGCTTAGTCTCAGGATTGATCCATGTAGAGTGTGGGATCGATTCATGCTTAGTCTTGGGATCGATCCAGGTTGAGTGTGGGAGCGATTCATGCTTGGTCTTGAGATCGATCCAGGTTAAGTGTGGGATCGATCCATGCTTAATGCTGGCCCATTCCACATTTTCTGCTCCTTTTCTGAGTTCTCACAAAACCATCTTGAAAACTCCTGAAAGTCCTGAAAAATCTCCAAAATGCGTGCACATGCGAATACTAATGCAAAAGTCCGTAAAAACACAAACTTACTGAAAACAACTATAAATGTGATATATACACGCATGAAGACCTCAAAATTGATGATAAATGACTTCAAAAAANTAAATGACTTCAAAAAACCATGAAAATTTAGAGTCATCAACTCCCCCAAACTAAATCCTTGCTTGCCCTCAAGCAAATAATTCAGAAGTCTGGGAGTCGGGTTGAAAGTGGGAACTCATAACCAAAATATGCTGCTAACACAGGTAATATTAATGTCC
>OVBE01003916.1:0-25453 GCA_900406425.1 Iberis pinnata | reverse complement strand
TTTCAGGAACTTTGTGAACTTTCAGAACATCATGGACAAGTTGAAGAAGGAGAAGCATATGCTGCAACCAACTCCATCAAAAATCAAGCAAAACTCGATCAGAACTGCAGCCAAATCCATCAGAAATAGATCAGGGCTGCAGACACGATTTTTCGAGCTCTTTCCGAATATCAAACCATTTTTTCGATTCAAGCTAGGTATGAAACCCTTTTTCTCTTTGAAATTTCAAAAATTTTGGGGTTTTTAGGGATTTAGGATTTTGGTTGATTTGAGGATTAGAATTGATGGATTATGGCTGTACTACATGTATTTGGTGGTTTTTTGATACATGCATATGGATTTTTGTTGATTTATGTCGAATTTTCAATTTTGATAAGTTCGGTTTGAATTTTTAAAAGGGATTTCGGGTTTTTTTGGAATTTGGATGGTTCTATTGAGTTGTATGGAATGATTAAGAATGTGGAATGCTCTAGGATTGAATATGGATTGCTAGAATATGTTTGTTTGATTTCCATTGGTTATGCTTACAATTTCTTTTGAAAATTTTCATCAGGATTGTTTTCAATCTTTGAAAGTGGTTGTTTTGGATTGATATGGTTGTTTTGGATTGACCAATCCGCTCATTCTGTTCAGGATGGATTCACAAAACTTCGATTACAGTTTAGATGATTCCAGAAACAAGAGTGACGAAGGACCACATCAACCAGCAACTACCAAGACAAGGAGATCCACTCGAAGCCGAACCGCTAAGCAAATACAACCGCAAACCGATCGCTCGAGTTTTTCTAGACTGCCTGCAGCGAAGAAAACGAAAGCAACCGCAAAGGAAAAGGGAAAAACGGTCGCTAGTAGTAGTACCAACAACGAAGAGGTCGAAGAAGTCGATCCGATCCTCTATCTGAAGTTCATTAAATCTCCATGGCCTCGGAAACCAAGGACGCGGTTCAAAAATTGCCGCTTCGATTTGGTCGTTTCACAACTCAAAAGTAACAAAGGTTGGAAGGAGCGCAAGTTCTCCGAAAAATGAGATCAGTATGATTCCATGTTTTACAACTCTTTTCTCAAGAGCTCGCTGGAGCCGACCCGGTTCGCCTTTCATTAGACTTTGGCAGCGAGTAGACGATGATGTTGTGGAGCTTTTCCACTAGATGGGTCTTGGAACCTTCTCGGTCAAATGTACAAATCTTCTCAAACACATATCTTTCGCAAAGACTCAAAACGGTAGCATTTACCATAATGTTTGTTGCTGATTACAACAAACTCATACAAACATAGTCACCATATACTATGAAACCAAAACAAGCGAACACTTGCTCCTATATCGAACCCGTCGATTGGCCTCGACTGACGAACTAGTCACTTAACCTCTCGTAAGATTGGCTCTCATACATCCACAAAAGGATAAAGCGCTATAAAAATTGAAATTTAGGTTAGTACTTTCGAACGACTTAGAAATTTTCTTCGGAGAGATGCTCAGTTTCCGACCGATGCGAGAACCCATCGAAGAATCCAATATCAAAATGAAACCATGTTGAAATCACAAAAAGGATACGTAAGCCAGAATAGTCACCGCACACCCTAAAACCGAGAGTAAACCTAGGTCTTGCCCTAAACCCATCACACTGGTCTTTAACATCTCTTGACATAGTATCTAACCGGTAAGAGATCCCTAAGTTTTTCTCTTCACTTACATCCGTGAGTTCAAAAAACCCAAAAACTAGATTTTTTGAAAAACTCTCATTCCAAATGGACGAACGGACGTAGCGAGCACCGTAGAACATGATACGAAGTGACTACTCATAATTTTTTCTCAATAACCATTCACGTAATTACACAACATAATCTATTTACAAAAGTCGTAAGTTAATAGGGATCCGAAGCCACACGCAACCAATCCCGATAAACTAAAAACATAACCTACATAGGGAACATGCTCCCTTTAGACAAAAGCATGCACTTTTCACATTCACAATAGCCAGACATCAAAAACTCATTGGCGCCAAGTAGGCTTGGATTCTGTCCATCACATTCTCCTTACCGTAAGTAATAGTCTTGACTTCTTCTGATTATAAGAAATGGGGATCGGAACCCAATGCTCCCAAGTATTCCCTTTGATTGGAGGGAAAGAAGACTACGTTTTCACACCTCTTCATATAACTTGAAATCTTGTCCATCTCAGTGTTATACGAATAGTCGGGATGTTAGGTACACCACAAGGTATCCCCGGAACCACGACACTCATTGTACTTCTCGAACGACTAGTGGACTTGCTTGTATTGATCATTTGGCTCAGTCTAGTCGGTCGTGACAAAGTCTAATCGCCCATGACGAAGTCTGGTCGCCCACGACGAAGTCTAATCGCCCATGACGAAGTCTAGTCGCCCACGACAAAGTCTGGCTGTCCACGAAGAATTTTGTTCGCCCACGATGACATCTGGTCACCCACGATGAAGTTTGGTTGCCCACGATGAAGTATGGTCGCCCACGATAAATTCTGGTTGCCCACGATGAATTTTGGTCGGCCATGATGAATTTTGGTCGCCCATGAAAGATTTTGGTCACCCATGATGAACTCTGGTCGCCCAAGACGAAGTCTAGTCACCCACGATGAAGTCTGGTCGCCCATGATAAAGTCTGGTTGCCCAAGATAAATTCAGGTCACCCACGATGAAGTCTTGTCTCCCACTATGAATTCAGGTCACCCACGAGGAAGTCTAGTTGTCCACGACAAAGTTTTTTCTCCCACAACAAAGTTTGGCCGCCCACGATGAAGTCTAGTGTCCCACGACGAAGTCTAGTCGCCTACGACAAAGTCTAGTCGACTACGAAAAAGTATAGTCGCCTACGACAAAGTCTAGTCGCCCACAATAAAGTCTTAGAGTTTTAGCCATCAATTTTTCCTAACTTATGTAACCTACACAATACCTCGCAAGAACATCTCAATGATTCTTACGAGTTGCGGGGCTAACTATTGGGGTCAAAAACGGTCACAAAGAAATCAATGCCTAAAAGCTTCAACGGATATATTAATCGCTCCATCTGAACATCAAACCGCACTAGTCATATTATCCTAATCAATGGAAAAACTAACCAAGCAGCGATACAAAATTATTGGCTTTGAATCTAGTCATCTATGGACTAGCTGAATCTCGTACGTTCCATACTCAAAATCAACGTCCAAGAAATACGAAAATATTTCTTCAAGAGGAAATCACAATCTCCGGACAAACACAAGGGTTCCAATTCCTGTCATTTACAGAAACACGTTTACGATACACATTTACGTACGTTTTCAATACACACTCAGCTCACCAATTGGCAAAATAAATCATATGCATTCAGCTCGCCAATTGGAAACAGGTTGAAGTTCAAACATCCAAAACATTCGAGAAAATTTAAGGTAAGAGCCTACTCAGAGAGCCATGTCTTTGGACAATGCAAAATAAAGAGAAAAAAGTAAAGGAGCAGAGGGGAAGAAAACGATAGGCGGTCACTCCATTGTGTCCTTGTCCTTTTGAGCATCTTTGGGGGCTTCTTCATTTTCCAATGCAGCGATAACCCCAGTCCGAATGGCTATCTCCAAAACCTTCTCCAACGCAGCCCCAACATTCACTTCATCTTTTTCAATCCCAATGCCCTCCGCGTCCTCCTCAGCAAGAATATTTTCTTTCTCTGCATCGATTGCCTCCACCTCAGCTGGATCAAGAATGGGCATATTAGTACCATAAGGGTTAAAAACCTCAATAGGGCTCAATCTCGGGGATTAACCAGAGCGACTGGTAGACCCAGAAGAAACCAGAGACACCATCCAATCCTTTTCCAAATCCAAATCTTTAAAATTTAATTTCTTTAACTCCTCAACAAAGGTAACTCGATCCACCTCTAACTCAACCTTCTCTAACTCAAGCGTGGAGTCCCTGTGAGTCACATTATTGATCAGCTCCAAGTTTCCCTTAATCTGTTTGACCTGCAACAAATTTTCCTATTACGCCCTCTCCTTTACCACTCCCAGCTTTATTCTCTCCATCTTTGCAGAAATTTTTTTGACCAGAGCCCTCTAATGCTCCTTCACCCTCTCTTTCACCATCGTTTATGCGTTATCATGGATATCCTTCAACTCAGCCACAACACTCTTTGCTTTTTCCTAGAGCCTCATCTTTACCTCGCCATGATAAGCTGCATTGTCATTCATCTTTGCCATGTCTTTCTTCCTCAATTCTTCAAGTTCGATAACCTCAGCCTTCAACTTGTTGTTCTCCTTGGTTATCGCCTCCACTTAACCCATAATAACCCTAAGCTCTCTAAGGGGCTTCTGAGCCCGAGCACCATTTTTAGAGACTCAATCCATACCAAGGTTCTTGTTGACTCTCCGCAACTCGTCATCCAGCATACCCACCAAGCAGTTAGACCGAGCCGCAGTTTGTATGAGAAAGGGATCTTTTGTTCATATAAAAAAACAAAAAGGTTAACAGTTGAGACTATACCTCGGTTCCCAATCAGCATATTCATTTTGAATTGACAGCATCCTGTGATCGTAGACTCTAGGACCTACCACCCAAGCCTTGTCATCAGATCAACGCACAGGTCGCTGTCGTTGACCAACAAAAATTGTCGCGGATAGGAAAAGTTTAAGGAAAAAAAACCCCGAAATCATGCGACCCAACATGAGAAAGTTCAAGAGGGTGAGCCTTCTTGTCAATTGTGGGATAATTGCTCCAAGAAATGCGATGGAAGGAGGCAGATTGCTGGTCATCTTGGTGGGGCCTGTAGTCTTCCCGCGACTCGAGCCAATCCAAGAGGAATCAGAGACATTAATCATATCAACATCCCTAGCCCTTTGTTTAGGTGTAGCCAAAGTCATCCAGGCCGAAACAAAACCCTTTACGCTATAACCACTTTTCACACCTTTGGCTTGACGAGCAGCACAATTAGACTTGGGATTTCTCATTTCATTAGTCAGAGAGGGATCCAGAGACGGAGTATCTGTAGGAAAATTGCACACAACACTAAAAACCCTTTATACCATAACAAAAATCAAATAGAAGCATAAAACTTTTACGGGATTACTCATTCGAAGAATTTATAAAAGGGGCGCTAATAGAAGCCAAGAACGAAAAAATATTTCCCCGTTGAAAGTGTTCCAGTAATTTCGAGTGTTATTCTCAAAAAGGTCTCGGTCCCTCAGGTAGTCCAGGGAAGGATCACTCACAACCAACATGTGCAGAGCTAAAAAATAAGAGAAGGACAACTAATTAGTAAACATGAATGATGTAAACGAAAGCGAGCACACCTCATCATCTAAAAGCGATTGAAATCAAAGAAAATGGCAATATAAGAGTACTAAGAAGCCATCACACCAATAGATCTAGACTACTCGGATTGCAGATCCGCATGTCCCTTCAACCCAAAAGACAAATTATTAATTTCTAAAAAGAAATGGACCGATACCAATCAACTTCATATTTGGGAGACTTCCCAAAAGTAAACCTTTGATTCGGTTTATTCATGATGTACCAAATACCTCCTTCCGGTCCTCTCTTGTCGTGAGTAATATCTTCAAGCATATCACAACCTAGCTCAAACCCATTCTCTCAGGCCTAAATCATAAGAAAGATCGCATGATGGACGCAATAGTTGCGACATTACCACCAGCGACAATCTGAGATGACGAAAATTTTCTTCTAGAATAGAGGACGCGCTGACTTTCCATGCTCGAAATAGCAAATCCGTAGAAAGAGAAGAATGAAGATAAATGGAAGAGTGAGAGGGGAAGAATCTAAACCCTAACGAAGTAAAGGAAATGAAACTGTAAAGTTTATTTTTTCTTACCTTATTGTGTTGAGGAGAGAGAGGCAACGGTTGAAATGAGAGTGGAGAGAGGCGATTTCTAGTAATCGTATAAAGAAAGAAATAACTGCCTTGGGAATGATGAACTAACTTTTATAGAGAAATGGTGCCTGGCAGCTGAATTTGTTGAAATTTAAATTTTAAAGGGATTTGAAATCCTTACGGATAAGCTTGAGACTGTTGGGATTTCCCATTTGATTTTTAAAACTGCCTACATCCTAACATTCTATCTGACGACAAACTTCTAACCTTCACTTAATATCCTTTCCTATTTTGTTTGACCAAGATCTATATTTCTTTACAACGAACTTTCCATTTAAAGATTTAACACTGGAAGGATCATTAATTAGAAATCATGAGGAGAAACCACCACCCGCGCCTTTAGAGGTCACCCTGATTTTTAAAATCGCTGGAAGACCTGGGAGCTAATCTGTTGGTGTCAGAATTCCGTCAGTAAGATTTTCCCTTATTCGAAGAAGTTACGACTCAGAATGCTCAGTATATAATGACCTTAGGAGGATGCACCAAGAGGATGTTACTACTTGGGGATAATTGGAGGACGCCTGAGTATTTAGTACTCATTATGATGCAGGTGGGCCGAGAAGTGATTTGAAGGATGAAAGACCAATTCATAACTGCTCCGAGATTCCCGGGGAATATGCGGAAGTCCTGAATCGTGAAGGTTCAAGCTGAGCAAGAATATTGGAACTGCAACATGAGATATCCGGAGGCCCCAACAAGTATCCAGCGAATTGGGGAGAATATAAATAGAACAAAAGAAAGAGAGAGAATGATATTTTTAATTACTTTTGATACCTTTGTTTTACGCGAACTCAAGCATTCAAACAATTCATATAACAATAAAAAATTCGATTCATCAATTTGGGTTGTGATTGTTTTTACTTGACGAAATTATGCGAACTCCTCACTAAGTATTTGTATAAATTTTTTTTATGGACTTTAGCATCCACATATACGACAACGTAATCTAATTACGTATAAAATACTGATATATTTTTAAAACCGTTATTTTTTATTAAATGTTAAATTTATTAATTAAAAGAAAAAAATTTATGTAAGAAAAAGAATGGTAAAGAGATTAAAAGTTGGTAATGGACTCTAGCGTGGATGTTCATGATTGCCTCATTAAAAAACTGAATATAGAAAACCTAATGGGAAAAAACTAGATTCGGGAAAAATATTACAAATCATGAAACTCGAGCCAAGTGCAATAGAAAGAACCATACAAAGCTGGAAAATAATGTCAGAGCAAAGATGAGCAAGTAAATTAGCAAGGATGTAGTTGTTATCATCGATGAGGAAGTGGATGAAGTTGGGATTGAGGAGCATAGTGTGAGCTTGTGATTCATTCTCGAATGGTTTGAATGATGAGGCACTGAAGGCTGGTGTATGATTGATGGGGCAGACCGTGGCAACGGGAGTTCTGCTCATGCCAGATGTGATAGATTACTGCTTGGTAGCTAAGCTTTAGCAAGATTGAATCAAGAGGCGGAAGTGCACGGTGAGTAAGAGAAGTGAGAGTCCTACGCCAGTCCGGTGATAGGTGGCGAAGGATATGTGAGGTAAAAAAATACCAAAGAGTGTATCTATAGGGGCAGACAAAGAACAAATGATCCCTCGTTTCATCAGGTTCACCACAAAAGACACAGGGCTGCATCTGTCCCCATGTTCGAATTCTCCTTGCCGTTGCTAACTTGTCAAGAACAACAAGCCAGGAAATGAAACCATAACGAGGAATATATTTATAAAACCAACTAATCGATGACCAGTAATGAGTGGAATAAGAAGATCAAATATGTTTCCAAGTGGGTGAAGTCGAAAAGAACGATTTGTACTGATTTTTTCCATGATTTCCCAGACGGATATCCTCGCCTAAATTAGGTGACAGGATCGGCTATTAGGGTCAAAAACGGTCACGAAGAAATTGATGTCTCAAAATCGTCGTTAAAATGTTAATCGCTCGATTTCAAAAACCTAACCGCATAATCGTAGTATCTTGGTCAACATAATAAAGCAACCATCCGAGAAATACGAAAAGATTTTGACAAATATGTTTCGGAACACAAGAAGCAATCGCAATCTTCTGGAAATATGCTTTGGTACCGAATCTTGTCGTTTACGGACAAATAGAACTGCGTACGTTCGGCTCACTCAATGGCGAGCTAAAGGATACACGTTCAACTCGTCCATTGGCGAGCTGAACCAAACAAAGTTCAACTCACCAATGGACGATCTGAACCGCATACGATTCTAACATGTCTTGGACAAATCGTCTCTCATTTCGTATTGTGTAGAGTTCCTATTGGAATTCAAGGGAAAACCGTAAAGCTCATTCCTTTCGTATAAGCTCTGAATTAATCGTATAAACGGTAACCGTTAGACCAAACACCAAAGTTAGCCTAAATACTGAGGATTATCTCAGCTATGCGATTAAAGTTATCGTTCTTTCAGAACAGTCGTAAAGACGCGTTCCTTTTTATCAGTCGTATAAAACAGTAACGTCTAACTTAAACGCAAATGTTATATCGCCTATACAATTGAACTGACATTGTTATTTTGCGAAGTTTGTATTATATCATCATACGCACGACTGATTCAATACGTATGACGTTCTATCCAGGTTTAACAAAACATAAAAAATGGAAGAAATATAAAAAAGGAACATATCCGAAGAAAAGTAAACTCGCATACGAAAAGGAAAATTTTTGTGGAAGAATAAACTTAAGAAGGAAGCTTTTTGCGAAGAATAAACTCAAAAAGGAAGATTTATGCGGAAGAATTAACTCAAATCGGAGGTGGAAAAGGAAAGCAGACCGACCTTGGAAGTTTATATAAGAGAGATGAAGAGGAAGAGCATAAAACACGTTTGATTCTCTACATATAAATACTTAAAGCTTTAGGTTATTTTTCTATTTTTGTTAGTGAACTACGAATCGATTAGTTTTATCAGTCTCCATTGTTCGAACTAGGAAACTCGCCAACAGCTCTTGCAGTCGAGGCTATCAACTTATTGTATCATGCTCATACGCATATTCGGAATAAGAGACCCTTTCGCTCTTTTCTTACTTTCAGTTTTTGTTTTTTTTATTGCTTATTGCCTTGTTCTGATCTCGTTTATGTTTGGCTCACAGAAATCTGGGACCTTTGGGAAAGTTAATGTTTCTTAACTTCCCTAAACTAATGGAAATCAACAGTGTGAATTTTGGTTCCCACATCGTTGAGTGATGAGCTATTGGTGAAATTGACTGAAGATTGGACGTCTAGACCGATGGATACGCCACTTCCAAACTCGTACAAACACAGTCACTACAGATTACAAAACAAAAATGAGCTGACACTTGCTCATATATCGAACCCGTCCACTGGCCCTGACGGATGAACTAATCACTTAAACTTTCCTAAGATTGGTTCTCATACATCCGACACAAGGATAAAAGCGCTATAAAAATCAAAATTTAAGTAAGCACAGAACGACTTAGAAACTGTCTTTGGAGATATGATCGATTCCCAATCGATGCTAGTCACATAAGCCGAGAACCTATTGTAGACTTCAATATCGAGACGATCGAGGTAAAAATTACAAACATGATACATAAGATAGAATAGTCATCGCACAACCTAAATCCGAGAGTAAGCATAGGTTTTGCCCTAAACGCAGCACACTGGTCTCTAACATCTCCACACAATAGTATCTAATCGATACAAGATCCCTAAATTTTTTTCTTCGTTTACTTCCGCAAGTTCATAGAATCCAAAAATTAAATTTTTCGAAAAACTCACACTCGAAAAGAATAAAAGGATGTAGAGAGTATCAGAGAACAGGATACGAGGTGACTACTCGTAATCTTGTCTCAACAACCAGCCATATATTTACGTAACATAATCTATTTACAAAATCCACAAGGCAATATGGATTCAGAGCCACCTACGGTGAATCCCAATAAACTAAAAGCGGCCACAATTGGCCAAAATCATTTACAAAACAGGAAACATCCTCCCTTTGTATGAAATATATGCTCTTCGTGAGTCAAGCTCGAAAAAGATAGATCACGACCACTCGCCGCCAGGAAGATTTTTATTTTGGTTCACCGCCTCTTCATTGCCATATGTCGCAGCCTAGACTTCTTCCGAATAAGGAGAAACGATAATTGGATCCCAACACTCCCAAATATCTTCCTCAATCGGAGGGATCAAAGAATCTGCATTTACGCACTTCTTCATGTATCCAAACATCTTGGCCATCTCACTTCTATACGACTAGTCAGGACACTGAGTGCGCCAATGGCACCTATGAAATCACGACATTCACGGTATTCCCTGACGGTATGTTGTGCGTGCTTCAACCAATCAAAACCGACTAAATGATCTGCCACGATCAAAGTGACCTCTCAAGGGATCAAGGAACCTATGCATAGTTTCACAAAAGTTCCAAAACGCTTTCTCCAACGCTGACTCCTTATGACGAAGAGAGACCGCTTTGATATCTTTCTTTAAGCATAAATTATCTTCCTTAAGATTCTCAGCCTTGAACCAAGCCATCCGTGCTTCCAGGTCACTTGTCCTGAGAGCCTCGTCCATTGCATGGAGACACTGTCAAAAGCCCTCTAAAAATTAGCAAAAAAGAAAATCGAACAAAGAAAACTAAGTCGTATGAGTAGTAACTAACCCCCATAGACAACCGCAAAGCCTCGACATATTGCTTCAACCTCACGAATCTTTCTTCAGCGGCTGGTCAAGTTGGCACGACGTTTGGAAGGTAAAAAAGGACCCTTCGAAAGATGGCATCAAAACCTGACTCAAACCACCTATAAGGTGCTCAATAAGCCATGCCCCGGAAGGTGATCCCCCTCCAGCTTGGGCAATATTACCTTCGTTGAAAGTGGAATTCGTCAGAGATCTCTCTCTCTCTCTCTCTCTCTCTCTCTTTCTCTCTCTCTCTCTCTCTCTCTCTCTCTCGGGAGGCATTTCATACGGGGTGAAATTTTCCATTATCGGATGTGCTTCTTCTTCTGCGATGGTGTGAGGACGAGCTCGATCGTTGTGATATTGCCAGCATTACGAACTCGTTGCAAAGAAAAATGACCCCAATGGAATGGACCGCCTCACATAAGGTCTCTGACGACAAAGAGGTCTTCCGGATGAATTCCATCTTCACCTAAAATGGGGAATGAATTCCTCTTCTATAGAGGCACTATTAACATGAACAAATGAATAGTGTTTACTCAACCATGGAAGTTGGACCTTAACGACTGTATCACCGACATGTTCTGCGACACCAGGTAATATTGGAGCAATTTTCCCATCCTCTTCGGGTGGAGGAATGCTGTCATATAATCGGCATCCAGGTCCATCCAACGTTTGTAACTCATAACTAAGATGCTGATAAGGTGCTGAATATCAGGAGGAAAAATTCGACCGATCGACAAACCATATTGATCTAAGAACTTGACTATAACTTAATGGGAAACCATAGCCGGCAGTGCAATAAATACGCCTCGTAACACGTAAACCACCCGCGAGGTGGAGAACTAGCATCTTCCCCATGCATAGGCATGCGAAACAACACATCATCCAAGACTGAAAATTCAGGAATAGTGGTCAGGAAAGACGCTCTGCAATTGTTTGAAATGTCAACTTCTTTGTTAAACTTAGGCCTCGACGGGTACCACGGCTCAGGGGGTGGAGCAACCATACCACATGTTGCATTCCAATACGCTTCTACCTACTCCAGGTCGATCGAGTGTTTTAAGAACTCGATCTTCAGTACAACGCCACCATCCTGAACTCGCAGACTTTTGGAGTCAAAGATAGACAACAAAGCATTCACATCGATTCTCATATCAAAATTCATAATGAAGCTAAGAAAACAACTAAGGATTAAGAGAATAAAATATTTTCTACCTTTGAGAATTTCTTGGAAAAGTGAATGAGTGAAGTTTGAAAAGTTACTTCTCATATTTATAAGGAAGTTTTTACTATTCATCTTTAGACTTTAAGCCTCAATTCCGCCTAACTTCCCTAACCTATACCTCGCAAGAACATCTTGACGATTCTTTCGAGCTGAGGGGCTAACTGTTGGGGTCAAAAACGATCATGACGAAATTGATGTCTCAAAACCATCGTTAAAATGTTAGTCGTTCGATTCCAAAAACCTAACCGCATAGCTTTTGTATCCTGGTCAACGGAATAAACCAACCATCCAAGAAATACGAAAAGATCTCGACAGACATGTTTCAGAACAACAAGAAGCAATCGCAATCTCCGGACAAACGTCTTGGGTATGAATTTTGTCATTTATGGACTAACAGAAGCGCATACGTTCAGCTCGTCAATGGGCAAGCTGAACCACACAAAGTTCAGCTTGCTCATTGGCAAGCTAGACTGCATACATTTCTAACATATCACAGAAAAATCGTCTGTCACTTGAATCGTTTCGAGTTTCCGTTGGAATTCAACGGAAAAAATCATAAAGCTCATTCTTTTCGTATAACTTCTGAATTAATCATATAAACGGTAATGGTTAGACCAAGCACCGAAGTTACCCTATCGACACGATTATTTTCTACAATTTTTGAAAGAATCGTAAACTTCCTTCGTAAAAGATTTAATCATATAAGACATTAACAATTAGCCTAAATACCGAGGATTATCTCAGTTATGCGATTAAATTTATCGTTCTTCGGAACTGTTGTAAAGATGCATTTTTTATCAGTTGCATAAAACGGTAATGGCTAACTTAAACACCAATGGTATCGTGCATATACGATTGATATTATTATTTCTCCAAGTCTGTATCGTATCATTGAAAAAAAGACCGATTCTCCTATAGGAATCGTAAAAATAATATAAACCGCAATGAGGCATGAAACATGGTAATAACCCACTTACGATATCAAACGAGAATCTGGTGCAATACGTATGACGGTCTATCGTAGTTTTGGAAAACATAAATTGGAAGAAATCTAAAAAATAACATTTCAAAAGAAAAGTAAACTTGCATACGAAAAGGAAGATAACTGCGGAAGAATAAACTCAAAAAGGAAGATTTCCACAAATGAACTCAAATCGGAGGCGGAAAAGGAAAGTGGACTGACCTTGGAAGTCTTTATAAGAGAGATGAGGTGAAAGAGCACAACACACGTTTGACTTTAGGTTATTTTTCCGTTTTTGTTAGTGAGTTAAGAATCTGTTAGGTTTATTAGTCTTCATTTTTAGAACTAGGATACTCGCCAAAAAACTCTTGCGGTCGAGGCTTTCATCTAATTGTAACACGCTCATATGCAGATTCAGAACAAGAAACCCTTTCGCTCGTTTCTTACTTTCAATTTTGTACTTTTATTGTTTATTGCAGTGTTCTGATCTCGTATGCGTTTGGCTCATAGAAATCTGGGAACTCTAGGAAAGTTAAGGTTTCTTAACTTCCCTTATCTAAGAGAAATCAACAATATGAATTTCGGTTCCCACATCGGCTGAGTGATTAGCTGTTTGTGAATCTAATAGAAGTTTGGATGTCTAGACCGATGGATACGCCACATTGCCACATTTACCGCATCCACAACGGACACAAGCCGGGGAACACCGAATTCACGTATTCATGCCTCACCCATAGATGCTAATAGAGTGCAAAAAGAGACCAATTTTCAAACCAAAAAGAATTTTTGCAACTGTTTCCCACTGTGATCTTGAACAACGTTGCTGCTAGTGGATGCAACTTAAGTAGTTTACGCCAGCTCCAAGAACCCTGGGAGTTTGAATTGACACCCCATTAATTTACATGGTGGAGCAAGTAGCATCGGCGAGGAGGTCCAAAGTGAGGAAGTATTAGTGTGTAAGCGCCAAATCAAAGACGACAAGAAGACTGTTAAGGTGTCTTTAAATCAGTGAATATCCAAGCCACCTTGCGCCTTAGGTCCGTCATCCCAACTTACCTTGGTGGAGGAAGATTTTAATGGGGAGCCTGTTATAAAATCCTCACCAGTTACCGACAAAACAGCTTTGAAAAACTCATAAGTATAACGATCTAGACCAGGATCTTTATTGGAGGGAATGGAAAACAAGGTCTCTTGAATCTTATATGCAAGTACCGGCCTCATAAATTGCTCACCTTCAGCCAAATAGCAACGATATCAGGGTGTTGTATCAGGGTGTTGGAGAAATGTTTGACCTCTGAGAGATTAGTGGTAATATGACCGGAGAGGAGCGTAAGACGACAGATAGAGTTACGACTGGAACGGTATGAGGTAATCCTGTGAAAGAAACCAGTGTTGTGGTCACCATGACGTAGCCACGTTATATGAGATTTTTGCTAGTTCAAGCGCTCCTCGGCGTTTGAAAGAGAGTGCCAACTTTGCATCGCTTCAGCCACAGAAGCTAGATTAGTTGCAGTGGGATCAGATATAGCATGATGTTGACACAAACATAGGTGATCATAGGTAATCCGAGTGCAGGAATAGATGTCGTTATAGTTTGAGCGATTGATGTGAAGAATTATTTTCTTGAGTCATTGAGCTTAGTGTGAAAATTCCGAAGAGCAACTCGAGAATGGCGAAGGGGTGGGACCGTCATGCCAAGCAATACCAATTATCTTCAAAAATGAGGGGTGCTCATTGTTGAAATTATGAAATTTGAAAGGCTTACGAGTAGTAGAGATATTAGAGGATAAATTGGTAATGCAACGGGCATGACCGGAGATGTCATTTGCTTCAACAACCGCATATGATCTCAAAAATGCATGTAACCATGAGTCATTTACAAGCATTCTATCAAGCTTCTTGGAGATGGGATCATTTTCTTGATGATCGGACCAAGTCTAACGAGGTCTAACATAGGCTAAATCGGCTAAATCCATTTGGTTTACTAAATCGTGAAAGTATAACATGCCCAAAAGACGCTGACCGCGGGGGTGATTTGAGTGTTCAGAGCAAGACAAAATTTTGTTGAAATCTCCCATAATGATCCAATGAATATATGAGGGACCATAGAGACAAAAGGGTTTTGAGTAGCGCGCTCCAAAGTTGGACACGATCTACCTAAAAATTGGAGGCATAAACACAGGAGATTAAAACAATAGTACTCGAATCAAGAGTAACAAGGGTCGTAATCAATTGGGAAGTAACGAGCAAAGGATTAACAATAACTGCCTCTTTCCAACAAAACCAAATTCGACCAAGGAGATTGTCAGAGTAATTGTGAATAGCATTCCACCCACGAAGTGCAACCTGTAAAATATGAGAAAAATTAGAAAATTGGACATGCGTTTCTAACAAACAAACTAATTGCTGGTTAGTAGCACGAAGACAATGCCGAACAATAGAGTGCTTATGAGGTTGGTTAAAGCCTTGTGTGTTCCATGTGAAGATAGACATGATCATTACTGCCTCCAGGATGAGGCATTATGTTGTTTTTTTGTTGATTGCCTGTTTAAGTGGTTTCCGGTTAGGAGTCGGTTGTTCATGTTGTTTTTGTTTTGTTCAGGTACTATAATGGGATGCAGCTGTTGTGTCCTTAGTTATATACGTTTCTGTATTGGTTATTTGTCTGTATTCATTTTCTTCCTCGTTGTTATACATAGGGCTGGGCATTCGGATTTCGGGTCGGATTTAGATTGATTATTTCGAGTTTCGAGTTATTCGGGTTGGACCATATAGGATCCGTTTTGGATCCGATCATATTTCGGTTTGGTTCGGATCGGATTTTTTTGGGTTCGGGTCGGTTCCAATTTTTTACAGAAAATCCGAAAGTATTTTCGGATTTTTCAGATTCATTTTGGTTCTAGTATAATTCGGGTTTTGGACCCAAAATAACCCGAAAAATCCGAAAGTACCCGAATTATACCTGTACAAATCCGAAATTTTCAATTAAAAACCAGAAACAATTTTGAAAAACCAAAGTTACCAAACAAAATCAAACTTCAAAATATAACATAAAAATCTGTCAAATTGCCTAAAAACTATGAAATATATATAAAAAAAGAAATCATGTAAGTAGAATCTCTTCCAAAATCAAAAAAATAATAAAGAAGAGTTCATCCAAATTCAACTAAACAAAACAATGCAGAATGCACCAAGGCCTTGCCACCAACGTCCAAGACTCCAAATTCAAGCTCACACAAGCACCATCATACTCAAATATTCCATTGAGGTTCAAACTCTAAAACTAATTTAAAATCAATATAATAGTTACTAGTTAGTAAGTATGATACTATAATTTGTAACAGTTTATGAATGAGATATAATTAGAAAATACCTCTTTGGTGTTCATCTTGCAACTCAATATCTGCACATGAAAACTTCAATCATGTAATGTGTTAAGGAACTCCTAAACGAGTCTAAAATCCTATTACTATTGCTAAAGGCTGATTCAGATGCCACAGAAGAAACTTGCATTGCAAGCACATCTTTGGCTATTGCAGCCAAAATAGGATACTTAGAACTATGCATCTTCCACCATCCTAAAACATCAAATGGTATTCCAAGTGGACTAGGCTTTGGATTTTCAACTTTCTCTTTCAAATATAGTTCCAACTCAGAACTTGGATCTTCCGAACCTATCTCGTCTACCAAGTCTTTGTACACACCATCCATTCTTTCATATGCAAGATCATTGTCTAAGTCTACCCTATCAAACATATCACCTGACATATGATCCTTTTTGTGATTGTGATTGAGTCTGAGACTGAAATGATGTTCCTTCACGAAACTGATTTTCAACTGTGATATACTCATCAAAGAGTTTGGTAAAAACGTTTTTTACCGAGCTAGAGAATTCTTTGGCTTCATCATCACTATCTTTCCCATATAACTTCTCAAAACAGATAGATGCAAATTTCATTTTTGTTCCTAGGATCAAAAATACTAGTGATAATCAGAATCTTATTTATTTGCTTCAACCCACCCCAATACTTATCAAACTTTTCTCTCATTAACACTGCCTTAGCTTTCAATTTTCCATCAACACTATTGCACAAAATATCCAGATTTCTCTGAATTGTCACTATCTCAGCATAACACTTGTACGATTTGACACTAGTAGAAGCAGAACCCACTAGAGTTGAATTATAAAAGATAACCAAAAACTTGACTAACCTCTCACATTCATCCCAATCGTGTGAAGTAGGTGGTCCAATCCTCTTTTTATCATCCACTTTTTCTGAAAAGTAATCATTGTAGAGTTTATCCTCAGCTTCCATCCTACTAAATGCCACTTTAAACTTCATTTCTCCAGTTAGCATAAGGTAAGTAGAGTTCCACCTTGTTTTACAATCCAAAGGAAGACTCCCTCTTGACATTTTCCCTGATTCCATTTTTTTATCAAAAAAATCCAACCTGCTTGATGAAGATCTGACATAATTCACACTATTCCTAATAGTAGCTACATTACTATCCATTGCATGTAATCCATCTCTCACAACCAAGTTTAATTATATGAGCACAACAACGCAAATGCATTAATTCACCACCTAACACCAAAGAATCACTTCCTTGCAAACTAAATTCACTCTGAAATTTCTTTAAAGCATTAGTGTTTGCAGTAGCATTATCAACTGTGATTGTGAATATCTTCTTAATACCCCATTCAGAAAATCATTAAAGAAGGACAGCATATATAGTGTTACCTTTGTGATCACATATGTGCTTGAAACCAATAATAAGCTTCCTTAAACGCTAGCTTGCATCTATAAGTGTGTAGTGATTACCATATAACTAGCTCCGATTGTAGGAGCAACCCATATGTCGGTTGTAAGAGAAACTCTCTGGTTATTGGAGTTGATAACCTTCATCATAGCAGCCCTTCTACTAGCATAAATCTCTGCTACATCCCTAGTGCAGGTCCTCCTTGAATGTGGCTTGTACAGTTTCACCTTAGTGCAAAAATGTTTGAAAGCCAGACTTTCTATGAAAGAAAAAGACAATTCACCAAGCACAATCATCTCGTTCGCATCTTCTCTAAAAAGACTTTCTGAAACCCTTGACAGTCTAAGATTACCCCCATCTCCATCAGGTTGCAACAAATTTTGTGTCTGATGTTTAGAATCATTCCATGCTTTGTATTCTTTGCAGACTCCTAAATGCTTCTTCAAACAGGTGGTCCCATTGTGTGTAGCACAACCCATCTCCCTTTGACAATATAGATATTTGCACTTGTTCTTGTTATCCGGTAGGCGTGTACAATGTTCCCATACCCAAGACCTTGTGCTAGTCGAATTCTTCTTCTGTTTACTCTTTTTTGGAACTGAACAATCCCCATCTACGTTTTTCCTTTTTTTCCCACTTCCTGCTTCTTCTTCTCTATCATCATCATTTTTGTCAAAATCATCTTCTGCATATGGAGATGGAAGTTTAAAAGTTTCAGTTTTTTGTGTGTTTGAAATTGAATATAACATTACTCACAATCACAGTCAACTCACAATAACATTAGTACATTACAATATAATTCGACTGAGACAAACACTCTCACTATGAGTTATAATCAGATTCAATATAACATTACTCACAATCACAGTCAAATCAAAATAACATTACAAAATAATTTGACAGAGATAAACACTCTCACTATGAGAGAGCAGGATCCATTCGTTTTTTTGTCATACCAGATTCGGATCGGTTCGGGTTTTATCGGTTCGGATCCGGATCGGATTTTCAGATCCGGATTTTTCGCCCAGCCCTAGTTATACGCATCTGCCAACATAGAAAAATGTGAGCCATAGTTTTTTCCGAAGCTAGTTTAGTTGGAAAGAGAGAGGAGGTTCGACCAGCTTTAATGACAGTAGTCCACTCCGAAGAACTAGGCATATCAGCACATTAGTCTGAGTGTTGGCGAGGGTGCACCAGATCAGTAGCAAGATCCATATTACTGTTGTTGAACACGTTGAAGATCGTAGAGGCTGGAACTATGTCTGTCGTTTTCTTCGCTACTTCTAGAGTAAGGTTGTTGAGAGATACATTAGGAAGGGAGTGGTCTGTAGTGGTGATATGGTCTTTAGAGTGTGTAGTCACAAGTGATGTTGTGATTGTAATACTAGTAGTACCTGTAATATCGATAGGAAACATGTTTAGTTGTAGTGTCATTAACAGTAAGGGTTATAACTTGGGTAATAAGGGAATGATCAATAGGGGAATGGGTTCTTTTCTTCTTGCACTCTAAAGCTTTATGGCCCCAAGTATTACAAGAGGAGCATTAGGCCGACAACCACGGGTACGAGACTAGGACTGGTGTTTCAATTCTATCTAGTTGTATTTCGTCGATGAGCTCTTTGTCAAGGTTTGTGACTACCATAAATCTAGCCACATAAAGACGCATACACTTCTCCGTGGGTGAAAACGCTGTGAGTTACCAATGATGTCACATAGGAATCAACGTCCTGCATGAGAGAACAAGTAGTAAGAAACAGTTTTGAAATCAACCCAAAGCGGAATAGTTGATAGGTTCGGTTTATCATGTGCCTTGGAGGGGCTCCATTCTTGTACAACAAGTGGAATATCAGAGATATGCCAATAGCGTTTGCGGCATATGATACTATGCATCTTAGAAGACTTAATAAAAAACAAAATCGTATCCGGATTGATGAATTATACATCAATTTTTGCTGATTTGCCATCACGATTCCAGAGCCGATTGACAGTAGCGTTTACTTTGCCAATATGCGGTGCTTCTCCTACAAAGTACCTGTTGAATCAAGACTTAACAATAGGTTTAGGTCTTAAATTATGTGGGTAAAAGCTCTGAAGAATTTCATATCTCGTTTAGGAATAATTACATGGGTATTTATAGTGAAAATACATGCTTAAAACCCTAATTATATTGTTTTAACCTAATGGGCCACGAGCTGGACAGCCCAGCTCGTCAGGTCGGCCCATCTAGCTTCTGTCTTCCTGAGCCCTTCTTCTTCGCCACGTCGGCATCTAGCTGGGCCTTGTGTCGAAATGGGCTTTTAGGGCAGGTGCCAAACCTGGTATCAACAGTACCCAATCAAATTTTAGACCAAAGTGGCTTAGGATCGTCACGTAGTTGCTGGGGAATTTTATATGAGGCTACATTATTAGAAATGGAGATCGACGATTGCATCACATGCCTTCGTAGAACAGAGGTTAAAATAAGCTGATTTCCATGGGAATTTCGGTACATATGCAGTTGAGGAAGAGTGTGCAGTCACCGGTGGAGTGTTTCTAGTCACCAGAGGAGCAGTCTCGGGAATCTTGGATTGGAAAGACAGGGGTCCTGCAACGGTGACGTTCTAGAGAAGGCAAAAAAAAGGGAAAGAACAAAAACCCTAGTTGATCGCCTCTGAAATCGCTGGCTGCTCGTACCTTGTTGTTTTTATTAGAAGAAATTCAAAACCGTTATTTCTAACATAAAAATCAAAGAATATTAATTATTTCGATTTTCAGTTGGGAAATTTGAAACACCACAACGCGTTTTTCCTAACTCGTTGCGGTAAATTTTAAACATGATTAGATCTTAACCAAACCTCTCTGAGGTCTTATATTTTTATCTAACTAAGTTACCATTGCTTCTTTTCATATACTCGTACTAATAAAATGACATACTAATTTTTTCCTTGTACATCATACACTATCATCACTGAACTAGAATATGTAATAAAATTATAATTAGCTTAACGTATACCTTGGAATAAGAGCAAGTTCGACTTACTATGATGTCCACCTTCTGATCAAGCTCCATTCTTCCACTATCTTGAACAACTTCTTCATCACATCTCCTTGTTATTTAGTCACATAGCCAACCATCCCTACGTGACCAAATGACAAAGAGAGATGGGTCGAACTAGTGGTCCTTTAGCCATCAGTCCCGGGCTCATAACTCATGCGATCCGACCAGTTATAATCCCACATTTCTTCTTATTTAGACCAATTTATCGCACCATTCATAACAACATGACTTTACATGTTTTATATGCTCCAAATCTGATTTCTTGTGCCCAAAACTACACTAGTGAGTCTAGAGTGTCTCTATATAATGTAAGCCCAAACTGATCTCTTTAGACCATCCAAACATAGCATACCACAAAATAAGTCAATTTGAAAATTGTCATTACCATGCTAATTCAGTTTGAAAACCGTCCACTTATAATTCCACTGTTGAATTAAATTATGTAGTTTCATGAAGATCACGACCAAATTTTAGCCTAGTCGGACATGTTTTGACATTCCAATGATACTTCAAAGTACCCATTTTGGAGCTGTTTCAAAATTACAGCTTTATAAAACTTAACTATTTTTGTTTTCTTGCGACAGAAGAAAAAGACGTCGTGGTTAGATCAGAACTCCGTTGATTTATTCATTGATTTCTATGGCTACTTAGACACATACTCTATCCATATCAATAAAAAGTTGGCTTTTTCTCTAGTTCCATCTCAAACGTCTCCGCAAAACCTCAACTTGAAACAGTTAAATATGTTTCTTCCTTTTTATTTCCACTATCTTCTCTAGTTAAACAATGGCAGAACTTTGACCACTATTTCCTTTCTCTAATGGCGTGTCTTTGTTGATAACGCATTAAACAATGACAATTTTCTTAAATCTTAACAATTTTCCTCCATCTCATGCTCTTTATTCTTCTTCTCATTGTCTTTTCATTATCACCCTTCTTTCCCATTCGTCCTCAACATCTTCATATAACCAGAAAATCTACCTCTCACATAATGATTCATTTCTCACCTTAAATCTCCTTTTCTCCTCCTTTAACACTACCTTTTTATCCTTATAAGTATATCTCGCCTTGTCTTCCTTCACCATTTCTCCGTCCCTCCCTTTCCTTCATAACTTCTTTTCTTTTCCTTTTTCTTTTGACAAATACTATAATATCATAGAAAACTTCTAATATGACTAGAATAACATACATCTTTTAAAAATTACTAAGGTGCTTTTAAACCCCTAATAAATTACAATAAACACTCTTGCTTAGTTTTCTCCTAATTGAGATTATTTTTAATTAACAAATCCACATTACTAAACTGTCTTCCTTATCAACTGAAACAGCTTTACATATAATTAACAAATCTTCTTAAACAATATTTTACTCAGTAAAAAAACGATATAAAACCTAGTTTTCGCCCTCGTCGCTTCTCCGAAATTGTATTGTATGCAAGCTTCTTCTATGAAACGGTATTCCAAGCAAGTTTCTTCTCTGAAATCGTCTTTGTCGAAATCATATTCTCCCTTGTCGTATTGTCCAGTATGCTGCGAATGGGTTTGATATATGTTGCGACTGGGTTAATTTATGTTAAGAGTAACTTTGATTTCTATTACGATTGAGTTTGATTTCTGTCGTGACTGAGTTTGATTCTGTTGTGGCTGAGGTTGATTTATATCTGGGCTGGGTTATTTATTATAATGTGGCTGAGTTAGTTTCTATAGGGGTTGGGTTATATATATTGTTGCAGCTGAGTTTTAAATAATGTTATGGCTGAGTTAGTTTTCCACTGCGGCTAGGTTAGTTGTATATTCGGTTGATTTATATTTGTCTTTTTAAGATCAGATGGATGTCTCTGAATATTAAGCACAAGATTACCCTCCAATACTTTACGCTGAAAGGGCTTATAATCTTTAAAAACGTGATTAATCACAATTTCCATATGATCAATTATCTCCAAATGGGTGTCCGATTAGGCTAGCATATGCTCCTAGAGCACTAGTTTTTCCTTACATTGGGCCAAATGGGACGACGTGCATGAGGAATAATTTTGAACCTTCAACATTAATATATGATCCTTTAGCACATGTTGACATGGAGAAATTGGATAAACTTATGGACCGCCTACATAAATATGCGTATGGACCTTAAGACCATTTGTTGATAACTCTATCATCATTCTCTGAATATACCGAGTTGTGTTTAATTGTACATAAACAAGACACTTTGAAGAATAGTTGATGATGAGAGTTCTTTTTGTCAAAATACTCGTCACTGAAAGAAAGAATTGGCCAACCGTAGATTTTGGATGGTTGTTTAATAATGTAAGTCTACTTGATAACTGAGTTAATTTGTTAACGGCCGGGTTATTTTATATAGGCGATTAAGTTATTTACTCTTGGATGGATGGGTAGTGATGGTTGGGTTATATAATATGTGACGACTGATTTAATTAGCTAAGGGATGGATTATTTTATATAAGCGACTGAGTTATTTACTCTTTGATGACTGGGTATATAATATGTGATGGCTAGGTTATGATATGTTAGTCTTCTATGTACAATATGTTGTTGCATATTTTAGACACCTCATCTGAAGGTCCATGCAAGATCCCACCCCATTATGGTCTAAGCGTTTATTTATACTTGGTTCCAATGTATGTGGATTCACGATTACCAACAGTTCAATATGAAACCAAAAGCCTTCAAATTCTCTGATGGGTATGTAGATTTAGTAAATGGCAGGTTTCCAGATGACATAACAATAAACTTGAAGAGGTTAAGAGATGTGCATCACTTGTACGGAGTACTTAATGTTGGACGCGGTCATTGGGTGGCGTATCACGTTGATCTGCTGAATGAGAAGATTGTTTGCTATGATTCAATTATTTGACAAGTAACACCCGAAAGTGAGCAAAAGTTGCTAGATGCATGTAGACTTCTAATGCACATGATCCCAGCGATGATGAACAACCTTGTTGCACATGATATACGACAACATAAGTGGAAACAGTTTGCGTTCCGGAGGAGGAAAGGTAAATACATTCCACAAAACGATCAAATTGGTGATTGCGGGGTGTATTCATTGAAGTATGTCGAACTTCTAGCGCTTGTTGTGGCTTTTGATTGAATAAACGATGCAAATATTCAGGGTATATGAGTGAATATGGCAGCATACCTCTTGGATAACAGAGGATATACAAAGATATTGACTTTGTCTTTACTCTTGGTATTTTATAAAATTGTAACTCAGCCATACATGAAATGTTTATATAACTCAAATATGTCGTTAAGCTAAGTCAACCGTTTAGTAGCCATATAACTCAGCCATTCCTCAAACATGCTCTAAAACTCAAAAATTTAATATCCATATAATATAAAATATGTTATTAAAAGTTCATCATTTCAATCCTAAAGTGAATGTTAATCAAATGTATGTACCCACTTTATTGAATTTACAAGTTGAGAATTGGTAATGCTATTGAAGTGTATGTTGTCTTACGATTACATTTAACCTTACATGTAGATATAAGCTGAGAGTCTAACTCATATAAAATAAATCATATACAATGTACTCTAAATAACACATTAAGAGTCTAACTCACATTATGCAGAAAATCGATATCCCAATGGAAAAGAGAGAGAGACCTAAACTCAGCCAAGAGGATTGAGGAGCTTAAATCTAGGGTTGATAATCTCTATTCTGAGGATGGAGCAACAACGGAGGAGATAGCGGATTCTTTGAAAGAACTAAATGATGCCCTTAAGGCAGAGGAACTATTCTGGAAACAGAAAAGTAGAGTACTTTGGCTTTCAGAAGGCGATGCCAACACAAAATTCTTTCATGCCATTACCAAGCAACGAAGGTCGAAGAGTAAGATCACAAATTTACTGGACACACCAGGAAGGCGAGTAGAGGATGAGGAACAATTAGTGGCCATTGCTACTAATTATTTTAGAGAATTATTCCAAACATCAAACCCACAACTCATTGATGAGGCCATAGAGAATGTTACTACATCCATCTCTGACCGCACAAATGAATGCCTTATTAAACCAGTTTCGGAGTCGGAGGTTAAGACAGCACTTTTCATGATGCACCCAGGAAAGGCTCCAGGCCCAGATGGTTTCACTGCATTATTTTATCAGAAGTTCTGGGACATTGTGAAGGAAGACCTAACCCGTATGGTTAATGAGTTTCTCTTTCAAGGGATAATGGCTAATGGGCTAAATGATGCTAATATATGCCTGATCCCTAAAAAGGAAAATGCCAATGAAATGTCGCGGTTTAGACCTATTAGCATGTGTAATATCAGCTATAAAATAATATCTAAGGTCCTATGTCAGAGATTGAAGAAAATTCTACCAGATAGAATTTCTGAAACCCAGTCAGCCTTTGTTGGTGGACGTCATATAACAGATAACGTCCTGATAGCACAAGAATTATTCCATTCTTTTTGGACAAGCTCTAAAGGGAAGAATAGACGAATGACAATAAAAACAGACATGAGTAAAGCATATGACATGTGATATTACTCAGAATTAATGCATTTTAGTGGGCATTTATGCCTGCTAAACTTGTATTATCTGAGCTCTTTCTTGTAGAATTGGATCTTTCTAAGACTTTCAGGTGTTCGGGTCCATTTGGATTAAAAAGTGCTGAATCACTGTTAATTGGATGGAATATGACTAAGTAGAGAATTGAAGAACCAATCTGGTCTCGGATTGGCGAATCTAAAGAAATGAAGTCAAAAAAACTTCAGATCGATCAGTCCACCCTTGGACCGATCAGTCTGAATTTCCGAGAAAACATAAGATTTGGACCGACCGGTCAGTATTTGGATCGATCGGTCCACACGAGTCTGGAGAAGACGGACCGATCGGTCCAAAGTGCCTGCGGGATTTTTAGAAGATTTCCATATTTTGCAAAAGAG
>OVBE01003915.1:0-25454 GCA_900406425.1 Iberis pinnata | reverse complement strand
TCTTAGGAAAATAAGCTTAGTCTCCTAAAAATTAGGGCAAAAGCTTATATAGTGTTGTTAAAATTCATTGGGTTAACCATAAAACACTTGGGTTAACCCACTAAAAATGGGTCAAAAAGTCAAAATTGGAATAAAATTTGTTGACTCAGCCGACCACATCAGTTTAGGCTAACCGATGTGGTTGGCCGATGTGCCTTCATCGGGCTAGTTTTGGCCGATGCAGTTAACCGTGGCTAGCTCCTGGAACTTCTCGAATGTGCCTCGGTTTAGCATGGCCGATGTGCTCTGTTGTCTTGCTCTTCTCCACCTTTAAAACCTCCTTTAATCCACAACTTGGTCCCTTAGCCTCCTATCACCTGAAATATAAAATGATATGAAAATGCAACCTATATGTGCCTAAATGCTAGTGAATCTATCTAAAATGCATTCGTAATGAAATATAAAATGCATATAAATCATAAGATATCAACTATATCAAATATATACAATATGCAAACCAATTAATTGTTGTAATTGTGGTGTTTTATTACAACATAATATAAATGATCAATAATATAAATGACCGGAGTGGTACAGATAACATTGACTTATTAGACTGGGTCAATGACAAAATTTTAAATAGTTTCTATACCAAATCACATATAATTAAGCTATTGAGTAAAGTTTTATAAATTCAAGTGGGGCACGTGACCCCGTCATTGCAAAGGTATCTCCGCCAAGATGTACGACTACATTCTCTTTTTTTATTCCAACTGATACAATAACGTTTTGCAAAAAAGTAAAGCAAAAGGATATCGAAACAGGGGAGCCCAAAAAACAAGCACAAGGCAAACAGAGAAGATGCCTAATCTCAAGGCTCTTAAGACGGAGCTCTTTATTCCACATAAGAACTCCAAAGGTTGTCTCGAAGAAAGCTTGAAGCAATGAGATGCGGGTTTCTATTCCTATGACAAGGCTCAAAGACAAAAGACTACCTGGAGAAACTGTTAAGAGAGAATAACATAGCTGAAAAAGCCAAAGGCTCAAAAGGACCAGGTGCTGAAGAAGAAAAACAATTGGTTAAGATCAGTGGTAACCCAAGTTGAAGAGAGTACGTTCAACTGACACTTAAACTATAAAATAAGTTTGTATAATATACTCAAATAAACAAGTTGGCACAAATTGTTAAACTAGTAGTATTAAGTATCTCTAAACTTGGGTTCAAACCCTCCCCTTCACCTCTTTTCATATTTAAAACTTCTTTTTAATCAAATATTTTTTATAATATAAGTATAACACCGTTAAAAACGTTTTGTAGGTTTGCCTCTCGCTAAAATCCTATCCATAAACGGCTACATTCTAAAGTTTATATACATCCGTGAGCAGTAAATTTCTGTTAAAAGATGTTTTTCGTAAACAAAAAATGAAAGTGTTGATTGTTTAGTATGATAGCAAAAGATGCCACTGTTGATCTATAATGTAGAAAAGCACAAGTAAATTTAATGTGAACATTTTTATGTACACAAAATGTTATGGGAAGCATAAGATTATTTC
The DNA here is from genome assembly GCA_900406425.1 of Iberis pinnata. Taxonomy (NCBI): domain Eukaryota; kingdom Viridiplantae; phylum Streptophyta; class Magnoliopsida; order Brassicales; family Brassicaceae; genus Iberis; species Iberis pinnata. The sequence continues at coordinate 23,921 of OVBE01003915.1, read as the reverse complement.
CCATTTGGACCATAGAGAAAAGGTAACTGAACAATAATAATACATTCAAACTAAACTAACCTAAACCCACAAGTGAAGAAATTAGTAGAAGCAGAATAAAAAACAGGTCTATACAAAACATCATTACTGTTTCCTCTCCCAAATCAGAGGTGATTTACATATGATATTACCTTCTTCCTAATCCACCTTCTTCCTCATTTTTCAAAAGCTCTGACCTCATCAATTCTGCAAACTCAAATCTGCAGACTTTACAATTTACTTTGGCTTGGACCCAACCAATGTTAGGTTATACATTATCTAAGCCAAATCCAAAAGAAAAACCACCCATTGATGATGTCAACGCCAGAAAAGTTAGGACTCTGACTCTCTGTACAAACCATTGTGGTTGCTGGTAAGAGACAGTAATACCCCTTTGCAGGGTTTACAAGCTACTTGAGGTTCTAGATTCATCTACCGCACCTCTAATTCAAAATTCTGTAATCAGGGGGCTTGGGAGATTATAGTTCTTGTGCTTCTTCTAGTTGCGGCTGCTGATCAGAAGCAAGATGTTTCTGATGTTGTACAGTCAACTTTGGTCTCTTTTCTACTGAAGGTAGAGACTGTTGTCTCTGTGGCACGCTTTCGAGCCCATGATTTGTCAAGCCACCAGACAAATGCTTCTGAGCTAGTCCTAGCTTCGGCATTATTACTGTTACTGGAATACTCTCAGCTGAATCTTTACCAGAACTATTTGCTACTTTGGGAGCAGTGTTTTGCACAGAGGCAGTGGAAAATGGAGGTTCCAATGCATTTGGAGAAGGCACAGCAGTAGACTTAACTGCGTTTACATTTTTTGAATCATTACTTGCTTGAGGCATACCCTTGATCGTACTCAGACAAGCTGTTTTGGTGGTATCGGTGACAGACTGCAGAAGGCGTGGGATACGTTCACCTTGGGACTTCCTGGATAAGTCAAAGTTCCCTAGATGATTCTGCTGAACTCGTTGAGCTGTTGATTGCACTTGATTGCGCTGCTTTTGCAGTAGTAACAGATGCTGATGGTTGGAAGGCGCAGCTGCTGATGAAATTGACGGGCTAGGGGTGGATAACATGTTACCTGTGGCTACATGTGAGCTCTGGCCTTCGTTGCTATTGTCTGATTGTGACTGCATCTTTTGTTGGGACAGAGATGAAGTACCCGTAAATACTTTTGGCAGTTGCTGTGAATGATTTGAAGACTGTGATGGAACAAATGATTTAGACTGCGGATTTGGGCTCGTGGCAGTCCCTACATTAGACTGCTTATCAGGCCTAACTGGTACCACTGCCTCTCCTTTTTCGGTATCCTGATTTCCAGGGGCCACTGTGAGACCATTTAGGTGTGAGTGATCAACAGCGATATTCTGATGGATCATGTTTCCTCTACCCATCCCCTTCAATTGTTTATTCTGCTGTTGACCTTGTGTTGGATGCCGCTGGTGTGGATGTTGTCTTGCAGGCTGCTGCTGGAGTTGCCACTGCCTTTGTTTTCCAGCTTGAGTGTTCACTCCAGAAGCTTGAAGGGGCAACTGAGATTTTTGAGTGTTCTGTTGTGCCATAGCACTCATGGTGGGAGTGGTCGACACTTGGGGCATCAATAATGGTTGGGGTGAAATGGGTGGTTGAGTTTGAGGACTGTTTTGTGGAGAGGTAGACACAGAAGTCCCCTGAGGTTGTTGTGGAAACTGCTGCTGATGTAGCTGCTGTTGCTGCTGCACAAACCTCTGATGTAGTTGCCTTTGACGGGCAGCAAATGTGTCCTGCTGTGCCCCAGTGGAATGAGGATGATGCGAGTTGCCAAGTACATGTGACTGCTGGTGGTACGCCTGAACAGGAGTTGTCTGGTTGGTAAATCCAGAACTCAGACTACTGAAAGCTGGAATCCCCTGACTGTTCCCTTGAGCAGCCTGCATCTAAAACTCACCCATATCAGTTTTTATCTTCACTGATTGTTCGTAATATTGTCAAATAGGTTCAGTGGTAGACAAAAATCAGAAGCGCAGGGCATCTATAAACTAAAACTAGGAGCCAGATAATTAGCCCAGGTGGTGAAGTAAGAAAATATATAACTAAGTTTAGTTCCTACATGTAAGAAACCTTAAAAACCAAGTGCAATAATTAACAAAAGCTCAACAGTTTACCCGCATCATATGCTGCACAGCTTCACGAGGCCTGGGCATCGAGTTTCCTTGAGAAGCTCCTCCACCAGAGTGAATATTTCCAGCGTTTGAAATTCCACCCATACCAGTAGTTGTTGGCATTGCTGATGAGCCCGCCCCTTGAAAACCAGTCCTTGACATGGGTGTGCTCCTGCTCATTCCATTTCCACCAGGAACCATACGATGTCTAGATCCAGAGACAGCTCCAGAAGTTAATAAAGAAGGCTGCTGCAGATTTCTACTCTGATTATATTGCTGGAGTCGGTGTTGTTCATCAAGTGGCAAAGACCCTCTAGGAACGTTGAATCTACCATCCCTTAAGGAAAAGTATACCACCGACCAAAAGAAGTATTAGCCCTTGTATCAACCAGGAAAAATAAAAGATATCAAGGCTAGCCATTCACTATAACTCTACCTGACAGAAGCACTGTGTAGGCCAGATGTAGTTGGTAAATTATTGCCGAGAACCATACCAGATGATCCAGGGGTGGATGGATTTGCTCCTGGCATCCCCTGATTCAAAATTGGAAGACTCGGATGTGAACCTGGATTTTCAAGTGAAAATACATCTTGACCTGAAGTTGATGCATCACAGACATCAAGGGGCCTTCATCATAAGAGTAGCAAAATATTTTAAATTGGAGAAGTAGTAATCAGGAATTATGTTGGATTAAAGAAACACTGAGACTTACGTTAGAACACCCCCATTCAGATTATTTGGGAATACTTGAGAAAGAGCCATGACTTGTGAATTGTGAACTGGTACTATCTGCTTGGGATCCCGACCATCGTTCTTGAAGGTAGATGAAACAGTAGCACATATACAGAAGTAATAAGAAAAAAGAATTAGGGCCTTAGAAGATCTAAACATCAAACAACAATGTCATGGGTCTAATGACTACAGAAAATGCTAACCAATGTATGCAGCTATGCTTTGAAACATGGGTGTACACCCGTTGTGTCTAATAAGAGTGATGAGTATGCCTTTCTCTGCATAAATTCTAACTATAACATGCCACGAAAGCTTATATATTCAAATTCTAGATCCAGGATATCTATCAATTACCAGCTAGAAAACTTAATTCAATGAACAAGAAAACGCAGAAACCCTGAGAAAACTGTCCGGAACATTAACTTAAGACCCCTCCCGAATTCTTCCAACAAGGGACTCAAAAACTAAAACATGGACTACAGCACTAAGCACCAATCATATCATCTCCAATACGTTACACACGGCATACACAAGGAACGAGCACTATTGCTAGCCAAGTGTTGAAGTACGACTAGGAAAATTGCAGAAAGATAGTATCCACTAGGTTTAAGTTGCAAGCTTGTAAAGAGTAACGTAGCACTAGGTGTACCAACCTGTATCTTTCTAAAATGTAACTTCTTCCCAATCAAACAAATCTTCTCAAAATGGGACTTCAGGGTATCTTCCTCCATTGGCCCTTGCAGCCTCTGAAACAACTGTCTTGCACTTCCCTGAATTAAAAAACGTATCAAAGGCATTTACATTAGTCTATACATAGAGAACACTTTAATCAGCGTCTCAGAGCTAAAGAAAACCTTTGGAATGCCAGGCAAAGTAGATGGATAAGACTGAGAAGTTCCTGAGTCTTCAGCACTATCAGCACCATCACCAGTATTCTTATCCATCAGAATCTTATGCCGCTCCTTGCACTCACTTGAATTACGATATATACACTGGATTTAAGAAAGAAAAAAGTGAGTCAGCAACAAGTCCCAATTGTTCACTAATACAAGAAGCCAACAACAATATCCAGCACAAGATTTCACTAGGATAGAAACGAAGAGTATCTATTGAAATATAGCTATGCCGCTTGGCTAGATATATACCAGAGAAAGAATCCCAAAATTTTTTAATTCAACAGGCACTTACCTTTATTTTAAGAGTGCAGTTCATTGCATCACTAATGAGCTCCCAGTTAGGGCCCATGTCGTGCACCAGGACAACAAGCGCCTAAATGGTGGAACAAAATGAGTTACTCATAGAGCAACCTACAGTATATCGATGTTAACGAATATGGCGAACAAAAAACCTGATCCTCAAAAAGTGACCACGGATTTTCACAACCATGCTGGCCAGGGGAAATCTGTGAAGAATTTATATTACACTTTAAACAATTATCCTATAATAAAGCGAAATGGAAGAGTTAGCAAACATTCAACAGCATATACCTTCAGGCCTTTCAACTTTCTGCCCCTATCACGACTTCCAATAAATTTGATAGATTTGTTGGGGTTGGACATATTGCTCATCTGGGAAGCTGCCGGAGAAGAAATTGATCCAGTGAGAGGAATAGCACTATCAAAATTATTCTCTAACAATTGTTTGGTGGTCTTTTGCTTCTTTGCACTTTGAGGACCATACATACCTTATAAAATACAATTAAAAGATGTCAGAATTATAAATTTGATATTCGCAAGACATAAAAAGGAAAATGTTGTTAAAGCATGAAACTCAGGTTTGTTTCCAATGATAAACTTGGTTATTAATTTATAAAGAAGAGCGAGGCTGAGGGCTGAGCCTGCCTCTCAACGCTGAAAACTACGATTCACCAGTGAGTTAAAAAAAAAAAAAAAGATGTTGAACATTATACCATTCATATCGAAATGATTCTCTGCTCGCTTCTTCCAGTGATCATTCTGCAAAAATAAAGATAAATTGAAAATCATTTCTGGGAAGTTAGTTACAAGTACAAGGCAACTAAATATAAATTAAATCTCTCATTTCAAGAAATATGAGATTGTCAACAGCGACCTCTGCAAGATAAAAACGGAAACAAAGAATAAACTTTTTAAGTATTTCGATCCCAAGAATAGAACTCAAACGTCAAACCTCTCTAGCATGTAAAAATGTTTTTACATGGGCAAGTTAGTCAAGTATTAACATTGATAAGAACACACAACCTGAACTCCAATTATACTTTCCCAATGCAGTTGTGCAAATTGGTTCTTAAGATTTTAGCAATAAAATCACCTGTTCAGCATGGACTGATGAATCCAGATGCCAGGTTTGGTCATATGCAGATCCCTACAACAAACAAAATTGCAAATTACAAGGCAATGAAAAACAAAACTAACAGCGAATATTTTTAAGCAAGTAATAGATACGCTCATATTGCAATTACCAGATGAGTCTTCTTCTTCTTTTTAGGTTTTCCTGACATTTCAGCCATGTCATAAGGTAACTGTTTCTCAAAATTACCACTTGATTCTACCTCTGTGCCTTTTTGAACTGATGATCCACCATGCAAACAACTTTGCTCATCCTGAAAAGAACTAGTATCCTCACTAGACGCATCTGTCTTTGACGGCACTGGTAAACCCCCTGCAGTAGCGCAACCAAAAGGAACCACAGTCCTATGCCTGGAAGCAGTGCGCATGCGCCTTGTCGGAACTGAACCGACATTGATATTACTGGAAGGAATTTTCCCCACAAAATTCAATGAGTTAGACACACCTGTGTAGTTGACATATGGTAAATCAGCTCCAAGATCATATGACCGGGCAGAATGAGACTTCATCAAATTCTTCCTTTTCTTGTGGCTTGAATTAAACGACTTGCTATATTTGAAAGCTCCAGGAAGATAATAGGTACTTGTTTCTCCTTCATCCTCATTAAACGCAGTGACATTGTATACTCTATCTAAAATGGAGATAAAAGATCAGTTTACTTAACCAGCACACAGAGCTCAAACAACCAAGAGTTATTAATACCTCCAGCAGCATCATAGGCTGATGTATCAACCTCCTCCTGCATGCTATTTCCAGAATTCTAGGAACAGAGAAATATTATTAAGTATATTCAAATAATAGATAGTCTCAGAATATATGTAATCAAACATTACCATACGAGAGCCCCACGCACAGACAATCTCACGTACCTCACAGCGTGCAAGATGGGTCTCTATGGAATTCTGGTACACTTTCATTGCACCAGATGGAACTGAATAAAACAGGCTTTCCTGCACAGTAACAAAGCTCAATCACCAAAGCAATAGTATTTAATTGAGGCTATAAAAAAAAATCTACAAAATTTCATACTTCGGTTAGCTGATCGACCAGTGATATGTCCAGTATTTCTGGGTCGCACATGTAGTTGGGTGTTGATGGTGTAGCTGAATGATACAGGATAGAAGAGTTGTTATACTTCAAAAATCTACTTGCATACTCCCTGACACCCACAGCTAAACATTTTTTGCTATCCTCACAAGTAGATTCTTGGCAAGTCTTCTGCACACAGAACAAGAAACTCCTAGAGGTAAAAATCGAATTCAATTCAAGCAAATAAGAAAATCCAGCTAATCCTAGGAAGGAAATATCTGTAGAATTATGGTTCGCTTACAGTCCATCAGTGTGTCAACATTTCATTTGAACGTGTGTGTATATAACTACAATCACCATTCTCATCAAAAGCCAAAACGGGTTTGTCAGTCAAATACCTTCTCAATTACCAAGTTTGTCTCCTTCAGCTCCTCAGGAACCTCCACAGAACCCCAGAATTGCATAATAGCACTAGATAGAATTGATGCTATATTTTTCAGCTTTCTGTGCTGAATTTGTTCCTCAAATCTCAACTGAGAAGTCAGAGCAATTCGATGGCTAATTTGGGCGGCGGCAGTCATCTTCCAAATGCGCTCCTACAAGATGAAAAGAAAAGGGCAAAAATAAATAACATGCAATCTGAACACAATGAAAAATGTTCCATCAACCAAAAAGTGGACATGCTCATTTATGAAGAGGATTCTATAAACAAAAAAGCAATCCACAAATGCAGAAATTTCCATGCAGATATATGGATTTAAAATCAGAAAGTTGATACAGTACGGCCAGACCTGTAAAAAATCATTTGCCAGCCATGCCATTTCTTCGAGAACAAAATCCCATTGACATTTCTCACGAACCTCCACAGATGCGACACCACAAGATAACTCAGCAATTCTTTTTCTCTTTGCCTATTAGTGAATTAGGACATACATAACAAAAGTAAATATGTATATAACTTACTCGACAGCTTAAGATTTTCAAGCCAAGTTGGAAAAAAAACCTGTATAATCCGTGCCTCCTCAAGGATAGAGTCCTCATTCACAGTATCTACAACTTTTGAGCCACCATCTGTGCTAAGTTGATGCTTTAACCCTTCAACGTCAGTTCTTGACAATACATTGTCACCAACCGTGCAGGAACTTGCGTCTACATATGCCTGAGGAATTCCAGGGTGCAAAGCGCTACTTGGGTTATCTGATAAAATTCTACTAACTTTTCTGTCATTTTCGAGAACAACCAACCCATCTTGAAGCTTTTCTTCAATGTCAAAACATTTCTCTTCATTTTGCAGCTCAGCTGTACTTCTGTAACTTTGACTTGCAATTTTAACTGAATTCACCTCCATTTCTGGCGCAGGAGTGCACTCACTAATAATGGTATTAGATCGAGCTATCTCATCCTCAATCTTAGTTTTCGCCAGTTCACCAACTGTTTGATTCAGCAACCCCTCTACTCTTGCAGCTTTCTGCATATAGAATTCATGTGAGTCGAGTTTGTCCCCATTATATCGATCTCTTTCAGTGTCCACATCTACTTCTAAGTTGTTAGCACGAGAAGAATCCGATTCTAACCCTACTATCCCTGCAGCTCCTCTATCTGTTAGGCTTTCTTTCTCTCCCGAAGAATCTCTTAAGCCATTAAATTGGGTAGAGTTATTGTTCTTGCCAACTATTGTTGCAGCTTCAGGAGAACCAATCGCTGTACTAGTCAAAGGTAGTTTTGCCTTCTCCCCAGCAAGGCCAGTCTCTTCAAAAGGCATATATGCTGAGCTTTTTCTATATGTAATGTCTGTTTCATTTTTAAATAGACTATTCTTGGATCCAGTACTCTCTCGTACAACAGGTTTACCATCTACCTTATTATTCAGCGGATTGCTGGGAGCTATATAATCTAGAGCAATATTACCATTTGAATTTGCAAATATTGGGCAAGATACAGAGGTTGTATGCCTATCCTTTTGATTGGCTGTTTCAGGAAGGCAACCCATTCCATCCACTGATCCTCTGCGAGTAGAGATAGATGTTGCAAGACCACCACGATTCTGAACTATATCCATAGAACTTGACCGTGCTGGATCTCGATTTATCTTTGATCTGTTCCTACGAGCATAAGGGCGAAAGATGGCAGAATCTTCAGTTTCTTTGGGGTTCTGGTTGGTGTTTGCTTTGGAAGACCGTTCTGACTCAGTAGTTCTGTTTTGCCTATTAGGATATCTAAAATTTCTCTCTTCTTCAAATGATTTATTTTCAGAGTCAAACAGTAACAGATTATCAGCTGTATTGGGTTCAGAAATTGTAGGAACTCCAGGTCCACCACTACACTCTACAGAGTCTCCGTTGGGTGAGGCAGTCAGGGCAAAACTATCCTTGACTTCGCTGTGGGGGTTATGGGTCAAGAATAATGAGTTAATTCATGAAATTTAACCGGAAACTACAACAAACACGAATGTACCTGTTTACAAAATGCTCTGCTTCCTCATCTGCGAGTGATGTTGATTGAATGCTATGTGAAGTTGCAATACCAAACTTAAAATCCAAAGGATTGCCACCCTGAAGCAGTTAGTAGTGTAAAAGGCTTGTCATACTAAGGTTTTCAATAGAAAAGAAAACAGGGAAAATAGCTATTCATACTTTCTCCAGAAACTCCAATTCTCTCCTCCTTTCCTCACGGACATCATATTCCTGCCTGTTGAAACATTACAAGTACCTTTGTTACACATTGGAAATGTTTGATGGCAGTAGAGAATGTAGTGTGTATAAACACATGGCAGAAGATGAAGAAGTTTCCAATCTGAAATACCTTAGCTCCGCTTGAGCTTTCTCAATTGCTGTTCGGCGTGGAGATGTTTTGACACCAATACCACCTCCACAATCAATAACTCCTCCCATGGAATCAACCTCAGCATTTAATAGACGATATTCTGAAACGTTTTCATGCATTACCACCTTGGATGTTCCATTAATTAGAGTTCTAGCTGAAGAAATTATAAAGAAGCTATCAGTATTTACAGCATCTCAAATGACCATACTGCAGAAATTACAATCACCAACGGCTAAATGTTAGCAATAGTAAACATATGTTCTCGCAGTAAAGAAGATACAAGTTGTATCCACAGAAAGTTATGGCAGTACCATATGCTGCTTACAGAATATAGAGAAGCTTAGTAATTGTCAAAAGTAAAACAAGAATCAATGATATACTCAATCCACTACCAAAGGAAGTTCGAAATTGAAGATGACTCCTAAGGTTCTAGTGTTTGACAGAGAATCATTATATCTGGCATTGCTCGCATTTTGATCCTCGTGAAGATCAAAAGAAGATAATAGCTAAAACACTTAAGATACCAAAGAAATTATGAGAGCTTTTAGAAGTATAAGTCGAAAAAAAATCTGATGTGAACAACGGCAATGATCAGCTTAAGCTACAATGGCGTGCCAATGAACTTTTGTATCAAGTGTTTCACATTTAGTAGCTAAACGAGCAGGAAACAAAGAGAAGAATCCTCACCACTCAATTCACATTCATAACTATAATAGCAGAATGAGAAGCACATCTCCAGAGACTCAACGTTTAAAAATTTACAGCATAAATGGAGTACAGGGTTTGAGAAGAAGAGTGAGGAAGAAGAGACTGAAGCTAGAGTACCTGAATTGAACGTAGAAACAAAGCGAAACGCAACGTTAGGGCATATAAGTCGGGTAATTAGTTTCTCTCTCCTAGGGTTTCCAAACGAATGAAGAACAAATCCTCTCTTAGAAGCTTCAAAATCAAAGGCAAAAACCAAATTCTGAGGGAAACAAGACACTACAAGAATTTCTTCTTTGCGAGATTCCTAATTCAGCAATTTCTTCTTTTCAATTTTGGTTTCCCTCTCGGGAGAAAAAAAAATGGTTCTTGGTGATGTTTTTTTTTTTTTGCGTTTCTCACTCTCTCTCCTCGATGCAGTATGCAACTCTCTCTCTCTCTCTCTCTCTCTCTCTCTCTGACTTCAAGTTGTGGGCCTGTGTTTCCTTTTTTTTTTTTATGTCTCCGTGGAGACAATATAAGGCCCCTTTTTATTGGTTTGGTCCTTTTTCGGCCTTTCCGTTGTTATATCAATTTCATGCAATAAGTCGCTAACTTTACAATTTTGCACAAAAATTGTTTTTTATTCTTATTTTGACATCGCTCAGTAATTTATCTTTTAGATTTTAGTTTTTAGGCCCATGTCTAAATTTTCTAAAAAAATTATTAAACAATGGCATGCATTATATGAAAAAGTATTTATCCTACTAAATATAGTTTAGATTACTAGAGCAAGTTCATTGGAAGCTCTTAAGAGTTTTTATAGTGTATTTAAAGTGTATTAAAAGAGAAAAACAAACATTTTAATTAAATAAATACAAGAACCAATCCTTAAATAAGAATTTTAAAATCACTTAAATTCATACATGTCGGGTTATGATTGGCTTGGTTGTTTTTTATTTTTTTATTTTGCTTAGGGGTGGGCATTTAAACCAAACCGAACCAACCTGAACCGATTATTGGAACAGTTCGGTTAAATTTGGCACCATTTTTATTTTAGTTTGGTTTTTGGTTTGGTTCGGTTCAGCGATAATTTTTTATTAAATTAACCGAATCGAACCGAACTTGCTACAATTAACCGAAAAAACAAAAATAAACCAAAAAACCAAAAGTTTAACCGAAATTAAGATTTTTAACCAAAAAACCCGAATTTCAAAAATGAAAAAAGAACCGAACTTCAAAATTTTATCACTTTAGAATAATTTTCAACAAATTAATATTTTATGTTTGTAATTTTTTTTATTAAGAACCTCTCGAAGTCTACCAATGGGCGGCAAAATCAATAAATACATATAAAGTTTCTTAAGTGTATAAAAGTTTTAAAAAAACTAATAAAAAATTAGTTAAAAAACTTTTTGGGGTTTCTCCAATGGAGATGGTATGATGACCTAAGATCTATATTATGATATATATGTTTTATTTATAACTACAATTTTTTGTAAATAAAACTTATATATAAATATCAAATAGAATTATAATAGCATTGTTAATGGTATATCAGAAATATGATAATATATGAAAAAAGTATGAATCATCTATTTAACTAAATTATATTTTCAATATATAATAGCATATATAATAAAAAATCATAAATTTCATATTAATTGGTAAAAACTAATATTTCTATTTTATTTTAAATTGTATTTTATTTTTAATTTAGAAGTGAAGTTGAATTAACTCGTTTTTGAAAAAGATTTATATATATATAACTGAGGGATAGTAGGATCATTATTAAGGTATGTTTGGCAATATATATTGTAACTGATTGTATAAAACTATTTATCTTAACTAATATATTTTTATTGGAAAAATTGCCAAAAGATCATCAATTTTATCTGAAAACACCAAAAACCTTCAAACTATCAATTGGACTGAAAAAATCAATTTATGTTAACGGATCTTTAAGTTTAACTAACATGAGGTTTATTTTGGTTTAAGGAACAAAAAAAAATGGTATTTATTTGGACAAAATAAAAAAAATTTGAAGATTTTTTTGTCACGCGTATTTACATTTATTTTGAAAAAAAAACTAGATAACTAAGATACTTTGTTAATGTTGTGAAACTAAAATTTTGGTAATTAGCTTATTTTAGTTACTAAAATACTCTTAGCTAAAAAAATTTATCATGAATATGTTAGTATTATAAGTTTTTATAATTTTGACTGTCTAAATTACTTATGTTCCAAAAAAACTGCAAAACTTGAAATAGGTTTAAAACTTGAGCAATTGCATTCAATATACATTATATAGGCTAAAATTAAGAAACTAGCATCTACCACTTAGGTTTCAGATTCCTTTTTTTAAATAGCATTTTAACCTTTAATCAACACATGTGGCATTATATATTTGTTTAGTCTAATATGAAGACACACTTTTTGGGTTCGACATAATTTCTTTTTACTAGTTTAGGTTTTTTTTTTGGCTAATCCAACTTTTTGTAGCCTTATTTATTTTTGGAGTTTATATTTTGATGTTTTGTGTTTACATTTTGGGGTTTTGAATTTACATTTTGGGATTTTAGGTTTATATTGGAGTTTTGAGTTTATATTTTGGGTTTATAATTTGGGGTTTTGGATTTCTATTTTGGATTTTAGGTTTATATTTTGGGGGTATTGGGTTTATATTTTAGGTTTGGGGTTTATATTTAGGTTTGAGGTTTATATTTGGAGTTTGGGTTTATATTTTGAGGGTTTTGGGTTTATATTTTGGATTTTGGGTTTATATTTTAGGGTTTTGTGTTTATATTATGAGTTTTTGGTTTTATATTTTTGGTTTAGGGTTTCTATTTTTCAGTAGTCCGACTATTATGTTCAATGGTCCGACTATTTATAGGTTTATATTGTATTAAACAAATTCACTATTGACTATTAAAAAAATATATAAATCTGTTTTAAATAATTTTAGTTATGTTAGATGTATAAAAAATTTTGTGATTTTTTAACTAAGGTTTTATTATTTGATTATTTGAATTAAAAATCTTAATCTTTAAAAAAAGAATAAAAATGTGAATAAAAAAAGAAGAGAGAGAAAGAGATGAGCTACATGCGCAAGTGGACTGCACACCAAGGATAAAAAAAAAAAGATAATTGTGGTATATTAATACTAAAAAACTAATTATACACACATTTTGTATATCCACTTAATATTGTAAAAGTTATGTACATTCAGCTAATTCACCCTTAAAACTTCAAATTTAAACCCTAAAACTAAACTCACCCCTTCAAAACTAAATCCAAAATTTTATTTACTGAATCCACCCCTTCAAAAATAAACCAAAAAGTTTATTTACTGAACCCAAACCCAGAATTTAAATTCTAACCCTTAAAATTTACTTTTTATGTTTGTGCTATTTTGGAAACATCCGAGAGTGTGTGGTATTTTTGAAACTTTTGGGAGTGTGTGGTAGTTTTGAAATTTGAACTTCCTTTGATGGTGTTTCAAGGAATTTCTTTATTATTTACTATTTAATTAGATAAGAGATTTATATTATTATTGAGAAAATTAGTAAATCAAAATATTTTTCCTTGCTGAAATTTTGCCAAATAGATTATTTTAGGTACTCTTAGAGTCATCCACATAAATGAAGTTAAATTTGGTCAACCAGCCTCACATAGATTCGTCTACATGAGCACTAGAAACAGATTAAAATATTGTCCACCAGGGTCGCACAGATTTGTCCACAGAAGTACTCGAACCGGTTCCAAGTCCTGTCCACCGCAAAAGCTGTAATTCGAGTGGATCAAATACCCGATCATATGATCTTGTGCACAGCTTGCAGAAAATGTTGTCCACGTCCCTATAAAAGGTGAATTTTGATGATATCCACCACTAACAGCATCATGTTGTCCATAACAAGAATCTGCAACTTGTCCACCATGACAGACCAACATTTGTTCTCTCTCGTATTCACCAAACATACCAATCAACTGAACATCACATTTAAGTGTATCTATCATAAACACCCAAATGTTAGCCTATACAGTCGTAATTGCACAATTTGTATTCTACAAAAATATTTAAAAAACGTCCACATAATTCTAAAGACCACACTACAATATGTCCATAAATTTTAACAAACAAAATAGATGTTCACTACCTCCAACACTCCTTGAACCTGGTCGACATATTATTTCTTCATTTCATCCACAACTGATAATATCATGTCCACTACCATCACGAGTACCTACAATTCAAAAACAACGAATTCAGAATCTATCAATACTCGCCAAAGTTAGAATAATATGTTCCATGTGTGTTTTATATATGTTTTATTTCCTACGAAACACAAAAAGGTAAATTCATGTTTACAAATGTCTAATGCATTTTAATAGTATAATCGTACGCGATTGTTTGTCCATCAGTGCAAGATGCAGTTGTTTGTCCATTAGCGCAAGATGAAATTGTTTGTCCATCTGCGTCAAATGCAGTTGTTTCTCCATCAGTGTCAAATGCTTCACTAAATTCGCTATCCACATTCGCATTAGCATACAGATCCCAATTGGTTGGATATTCACTATCTATGTATTCCATCATAAAGTCGAAATCATATTCAAGTGGTTCCTTGCAACTGTCATACAAAGCTTCTTCCTCATCATCACTTTCGTCTACTCCAATGTCACTATTCTTGCTAATTTTCACATGTTCTTTTCCATCACTGTTTTTCTTATTCCTCATATCCTCGTCTAACATATTCAATGCATGTCCACCTTCGCACGTATCATGTCCCACGTATATGATTTATGTCTATTCACATCAACATTTTGTCCACTAACAGAAGGATCATGTCCACTCGGACCACCATGTGTATCATTAAACCTATTTCACTCCATGTGTCTCATTTCAAGTTCGTTTACCATCTCTAGGAAGGTTTTGTCTTCGTTTGTTACACCGAAATCAGGATTTCCAAGAATTTCCACTCCAACTTGCTCTTTTATGGACATATACAGATTCAGTCTCTCATTCACTAACATCGTTTACTTGAATCTTTCCAGATTATCATTGTTATCTTCACAAATAGATGTCATTCTCACTTGTGTGAAAAAAATGTCCTCGCTCTGATGCTAGTAGATCAAAAAATGTTTGTCCACGTAGTTTCTCACCATACTCTTCAAATATCTCCGAGACGAATTTTGAATAATCTTCGTCTTTTCTTAGTATAAGACATTTGACATACATTTTTTTGCAACTCATAAATGTCAAGTCCCTGACTCCAAGAACTCCCACTGACCAAAAATTAGTTGACCATTACTGTCCATTGGTTATCACTTACATACACACAAAACAAGTCCACTAAGACATTTTCGAAAAGTCATATTTCTGACACAAAAACTTGTCCACCGTTACTACAAAATTTTGTCCATCTACACTAAACATATCCACTAAGACAATTTCAACAAGAGATTTACACAGAGAAGCACCATCCATCTTGTCCCAAAAAGACCTTTATATAGTCCATCGTTTCATACAATCCGGTCCATTTTAACTAAGATGACACATTACTTGCTTCTGAAGCAAGCTAAACAGAAGAAATCATAAAAATAAAAAAATAATATTAATGACTTACCTTATTTGTTGCAGCAAAGGTTGACTTGCAAACCAACTCAGAACTAATGGTGCATTTAATCTCAGCTTCTTCATTTAATTAACATTTTCTTGTAAAAATATCTAATCATCATTATGGGTAATTAATGCTCCATCAGTGACAATAGAACTCCCACCAAACGCATCGCCAAAAGCAGGGGCATAATTGTATTTTGCATACTGCCAGAAACCGTGCATTTGTGGTATAGCATATAAACAAATGCCATTATGGCATTTAGTGTAAAATTTGTTGCCAATATGGCAGAAATGATAAAAATATGATTAAAAACTTATAAGAATAAGTTTACGTAGTCAATAAAGGAATGTGTTTGGTGGAAAACGAGTAAGATATATAACAATAATACATTTAAAAGAATATCAAGAAAACTTTTATAAGTGTTATCTAATTCATGATTTGAACTCGATTTCATTTGATTCATAATCCATTATTTAATAGTGGATATCAAATTCTATTTTAAAATCTAATGTTATTGGTTCCATTATTTGAATTTCATTTATAAAGAAAGTTTTAAATATTGTGCTATTGGTTCTTAGATTTGAAAACTATTCATTAAAGGATTTTAGACTCTAATGTTATTCAATCAATGATTTGAAATTAAGAATTAAAATCTTATGTTATGTAAGTTTGACAGATTTTGTTAGAATTTGAGTTGAGAAAGATTTTTTTCTTAATTGATATTAATTTTACTTGTAGTTAATAGCAATAAAAATCCAATCACAACCCTTGAATTTATTAATCACTTTCTCTTTCTTATTTTGGACACTTTTTTACATGCTCATTACCTTTTAAATAGTTTTATCTTTATCTCTTCCATTAATATTTCTTCTTGTACTAAATTAATCAGTATATAACTCTTTCTTCTTCTTAATTAATAAGCGTCCTCACTTTTTATAATTGTCAAATAAATTTTGTGATTTTAAATCAACTATTTTTTGTTTAAATATCATTAAAAAAATTTCAAAGATATAAAAGTAAGTCATAATTGTAATAAAATATCATTCGTTTTCAAGTCAATTATTTCAGTCTCATATGAGTTTAAAGTTAAATTTTGATCGGTTTGCGGGTTGAATAACTTCATTCATGAACTTATAATTTTTGGGAAAAAACTTCTTTAACGATTGAATATGAATCACAAATGGAAATAAAATGGAACGACGAAGAAACAAATTTATATTTTGAAAAGTATTCACATTGTATTTTATAAGTATGAAAATCATTCGGTGTGTCACTGCATCTCTGAAGATTAAATACGCAGTGAAATTGTATTTTCTTGTTTTAAACATCATCAAGCCAAGTTAGTTAATGATTTGTCACTAACATTAGAGGTTTAGGGATTATATGAAAAGCTAATAATAAAATTAGATGTTGAAAGTACGGACTCAACAGCTGAACAATGAGGGAGCTGAATGGAATCTGAAGATTATTTGGATACAGAAGGCTGAAGATGATTCAGAGACCTGAATGGAGCATCTTGGATTTTTGAAGAAAGAAAATTAATTGCGGATTTACTAAAGATGAAGATATTCCGATGAATATCTTAACAAAATGATTTGATCAAGAAAATCTCGCGTTGGGAGATTCAGGGGAGATAAGCTTCTAGAAGAAAAAGAAGTTAGGAGTTCACTTTAAGGTTTTGGGTTTTTGAATATAAAGAGTAGTAGGGTGTTCTGAAAAGGTTGACACTTAGATCTTTATTCTTGCTGGCTTTACGTTTTGGCTTTCATAATCAGAAGACTGATTGGATTTAGTTGGTGATCCTCTCTGATACCAATTGATAGTGTATAAAAAACAGATTTAATCTCATATGTTTATTTAACATAACCAAACCACTCTATTAAACTTTATTTGATTAATCTTTCTATAAAGATTCAATTCAAACAAGTTTTACACAGTCTTAACACACTTTAGATTGTCACCTACATGTTTAATAATAAACACCTACTTCTTATCTAGATTATCCACACTCGTAACTCTCTCAAGAAGTAAGAACATGTGAGATATTGCGGCAAGTATGAAGAACAATCAACCGTTTGTAATGGTTAACAAACCATTGATGTTAGATGCAAATAACTATGGCTATTGGAAAGTTCAAATAGCTCAAGTCATTCAAAGTATTGATATGGATGTGTGGATGGATAGGATCCACCTAAGATGACAATCAAAAAATATGAGATGGTACCAAGACCAATTAAGGAGTGGACTGATGCTGAGAAGAGTGCAGCTAAAGCAAATTCACATGCACTCACTAAGATTTTTTGTTCCTTACCAATCTCACATGCACTCACCAGAGTTCAAGGATGTACATGAGTAAAAGACGCATGAGATATTCTGAAAGTATCTTATGAAGGAACAAGTAATGTGAAACGAACAAGGATTGATATGCTGACATCTGAATTTGAAGTCCTCACTATGGAGGCACATGAAACTGTAAATCAGGTCACTCGCTTAACACAATAGATCTTGAGGCTTTTTTCTAGGGAAAATATACACAAATTATAAGCTAGTTAAAAAAACTACTCAGGGGATTACCAGACAAATTTCAAGCACACATGTCAGCTATCGAAGTAGTATTAGATTCATATACTATGAAGTTTGACCAAGTTGTGGGGATGATGCAAGCATATGAGCTTAAGATCAATAAAAGAGATAAGGTAGCAAGAAAAGGCATAACTCTTGTGTAAACAGGAAAAACTCATTATCAAGATTTTAATTTAGAAAATCAGGTCGGTCTTATTGTCAAGAAGTATTTCAGAAAAACTTAAAGAAGGCTGAAGAAGAATAACTCAAACCGTGGATATCAAGATAGAGAAGTTAATAAGGGTGAAAAATGATATCTTGAATGTGAAGGTTTTGGACATTTCAAGGTGGACTGTCCAACCTTATAAAGGCGTAGTGAAATTCAGTATTATTGATGCAAATGATTTGGTTATACAAGAACTGACTGTGTTGGAAGGACAAAAGGAAATAAAATGATAAGTCGTTAGTCAGCTGGAGTAAAAGTGACTATGATGATGAAAACGAATAAGAAGATATTTTGCATTAACTTTGTCTCATTTCTTGGAATCATACAAGAAGATGATGATGTACATGAGAATGACTCTGATACATAAACAAATATGTCACTTGAAAAAGAAAACAAAATTCTGGTAGAGCATTTGATATTGAAGAGCAATGTGATAAAGAGGTTAACATTGGTGACTGATGTTTTCAAGATTTGAAATTTAAGAAGTAGTAATAAGTGATTGTGGAACTCATTTCATATATAAAAATTTGAGAGTTTAAGACCATCTAGAAAGTATATTAAATAGGTATGTAAACTCAAAATGTCCAAAAATAATTATTAAATAAAATTATAGCTTAGAATCGTATATGGAAAAATGAGTATTAGAATCCTTTTCAAAATCACATATGTGTAAAATGCTGATTGGTTGTTATATAAAAAATTATTTTAAAAAAATCATCTTTCCTATATTAAAGAACCCAATAAGAGTTTCTAACCAATGGACGAAAAAAAATTTTAATTGAGTTTCTAAATTTTTAGTGAGTTGATTGGTGATAAATAATAATAAAATATTATAAACATTTCCATAAGAAACTCTATCAATAGATGAAAGTATAAAGTGAAACACAAGGTAGAAATGTTTACCATCCACATACATCAGAACAAGTAGAAATATCAAACACACAAATATAATAGACAATACTACAACAACTCAAAATTCAAATAAGAGATCACCAAATCTGAATATATTATTAAAACAATTTTTTTTTTAAAATGCATTTTTCATTCACTAATTTTTATTCTACTATTAATACTCTTAATAAATAAAAAAATCAGGCGCAGAATAAACCATAATGTTACATATTAAATTTTAATTTCCATCCATACATCTAGTTTAACAATATTGCTTTGTTTGTATTTAACAAACGTAATCTCTAGTGGTTGAATAAGTAAACCAAATCGGATGGGAAGACCAAACAGAGTCGACTTTTGGTTTTTATTGAGAAAAAAACCCAGGAGAAGAAGATAGTGAAGTAACAATGGTTCCATTGAGAAAAGCAGAGTACCACATAGCAGAAGTTTTGGAAGTTCTTTTACGTTCCGGATCACTGAAATTGACATAGTATAATCCATATGTGTAATTGTTGTCGATAAACTCGAACAAATCCATGAATGACCATTGAAAGTAGCCTCTTATGTCTGACCCATTCTTCACGGAATTGAGCACGGAAGCTATATAGGCATGAAGGTATTCAACTCTTCCGACATCCTGAAGCGATGAATGATGGTTCCTAGGCTGACCATTTTCAAGAATGTAGACCGGAGGATTGCCGTAGTTGTCTTTTATGTATTCCAAGACTCCTTCAAGACCCCATGGAAGCACATCAAACTGTTCAAAAACTCAACATATTTAAATAAGGGTGTAAAAACGGCATTTCCTATATAAGCTAAGCAGTCTTTTGATAACACAGACCTTCACCAGTGTAGAATTTCCATAGGCTTTACCCAAAAAAAATAAAAATAAATAATGATTCACTTAAGGTAGATTAAAGANCCTTAAGGAAAATAAAAAAAAAAAAAAAAAAAAAAAAAAAAAAAAAAGAAAAACATACAAATGAGTTTGGCATCCATGTCTGAATTAAAATCCCCATGGAAAGTAGAGGTTGAGTGTTCGATTAACATAGTTGTGTAGTGTATGACTCCGATGAAGTCTGATGAGCCTTTAACGAGTTGTGATTCTTCTTCAGTAAAATGTGGCATTCTCGTACCCGCGGCTCTCTTCATCACATCAGGATAGTCCCCAAAGACCAGTGGGTGAAGAACCCTAAACAACACCAATATAGTTATATTTTCGCCTATTCATTATAGAGTTGGATCTGAACACATTCGTACAAAACATTTTATGGGACCCTCAAAATTACATGACCCGGGTTTATGAAAATTTCAACAACAAAATTTCAATAATATATGTAAATATATTAAAAAATGTTAATATATAACTAAATAGTATAAATGTTGGGAAATTTATTTTATGATGAATGTGTTGGGCATAAATTGTTGTTACCTTTATTTTATTAATTTTTAAAAATATAAGATTTTTTAGATTATTTTTCATTTTATATGTAAAATTTTATACGATAAAAATTAAATATCAATATTTTCATTTTGAATGGCTGCCGGAAATCTTAGCTCGGGCTGTGATTCATCATAACAAGTTGAAATAATACTGAACAAACCAGCTTAGAAAGAAATCATTAGCTCTCTGAGTTGCAAGCTTGTCCTCTTCAGAGCTAGTCAAAGGAACCATTCCAAATGCAAAACAAGTTATACCTACAGATCCATTCTGTTTATCCTACACAAGAGAGAGACAGAGAGATGAGGTAAATTAAGAAATAAAGAGATTAACTGATAAATGTTTTACCTTATAGTTTTGGTTGTACAATCTTGCGGTAGATGCGTGTGAGAGCAACATGTTATGAAGTGCGATATATGGCTCGGTGGAAGAGTTTCCTCTAGAGCAGTTGTAAAATCCATATGGAGGGGAACAGTGCTTAGGAGGTATAAATCCAGTGTCATAACCTCCCCATGCTAGCATATTTGGCTCATTAATTGTCGCCCAAAATTTCACCGACTTCCCAAACTCTCTGAAGCAAACATCTGCATAAGCCGTGAAGTCATCGCTGCAATACCACAAATTTGACTTAGAGAGTTACATACAAGTACGTAGAGTTGAGTTGTTGGGTTTGTACATGATTTGACGGTCAATCCATCCTCCGTATTCGTCTTCAAGAGACTGAGGGAGATCATTATGATACAACGTAACATACGGTTCAATTCCATGTCTTATGAGCTCATCAATAAGGCTTTTGTAGAAACTTAAACCCTTTGGATTCACGGGACCTCTTCCACTAGGTATAAGACGTGGCCAAGAGATGGAGATTCGTACTGCATCTAAACCCATTTCATACATTAGCTTGACGTCCTCCTTATATTTATGATACCCATCACATGTTATATCCCCGGCAGGTCCCGACACTGCATTGACGTTTGATGGTTAGTGAGCTAGCTCTAACTTCTAAGTTGTATAGTGAAGAAGAGCTTACTAGAGTGAACGAATGGATCCCAAATACTAGGCATCCTTCCATCTTCATCCATAGCTCCTTCCCATTGAAAAGCAGATAAGGCTGATCCGAACACGAATCCCTCCGGGAAATCTTTTCTGCTGTAAACATCCTCACTATTGCATCTCCCGCAGAAAACAAATCCTAACAAAATGATAACCAGAAACAAAATCTGTTCCATTTCTGTATGCTCTTGCTCTGTTTATATACCGATATTATTGCTTCACAGTAGCCTGACTGTCGGTAGAGGCTGATAGGAATGAGAGGCTGAAATCCCAAACACAGACTGTTATGTCACGTTGTACATTTATTAATTCATTCCACTGAGTGGCCTCCTTTTAAAAATTTGCACGTGTCTAAATTTTGACTTTTCAACAATTACCCAGATTTATAACTAATTAATTTCTTAATCGTTTTGTTGTTTGTTTTTTTTGTATGTGCTCTGTTTTTGTGTTTTATCATGTCATGGATAAGATTATCGAATTTTTAAGTGGACAATATAAAGACTATTAGTAATGAACAATGTTAACATTTTTTAATATTGGTTAAGTTTTTTACAGTCAAATAGTTTTTTACAGCCAAACACTAAAATAAAACCAATCAAGCTGTATAATTTTTTTTAACAGCCAAAATACTGAATTTTGTTTACTTTTGGCTGTAAAAAGCCAATATTTTAAAACTTTTGTCTTGTTTATTTTTCTTTTCTCTCTCCTTCTCTATTTAGTTTGTCTATATATATATATATATCATATAAATATAATAATGTAATATGTTTATTTTAAGATCTCTTTAATTAATTCTAATTTTTCATGATTAACTTTTTGTTATTTATTTTGTCTATATATACATATATATCATATAAATATAATAGTCTAATGTGTTTACTTTTATATTTCTCTAATTAATTCTAATTTTTCATGAATAATTTTTATTTATTAATTATGTCTATATATACATCTATATATATATATCATATTTATAAAATAATGTAATGTGTATTTTTATATCTTTCTAATTAATTCTAATTTTTCATAACTAATTTTTTGTTATTTATTTTATTTATATATATATATATATATATATATATATCGTATGAATATAATAATGTAATGTGTTTATTTTTTATATATCTCTAATTAATTCTAATTTTTCATGATTAACTTTTTTGTTATTTATTTTTTCCGCCAATGTTAAATTTTATGATTAAATGTAAAAAATAACCTACAACACAAACTTGTCCAATCATGCTTTCATTTTAAAAAGTTACAGCCAAAACTCTGCAACCAAAAAACTCACAGCAACAAAATCTAAAGTCACAACAAAATAACCTACAGCCAAATTTCTACAACAAAAAAAACAAAAATCACAGCTGCAACCAATCAGGCTCATTAACAGTGTTAATATTATCCAACATGTGATAAATTAAATTTCATATTTTGTTAACTTTTGTTTTTCTTTTTACAAAAATAATGTGAACAAAATATGAAATATAATTCATCACATGGATACAAAACATAATGTTTAACAAAATATAATTCATCACATGTTGGATTATATTATAAATATCTACTACACATTGCTTGATACAAAAAAATGAATGTGCAAATGTATTGCTACATTGTGGATAATATTTAGTTTATAAACATGTATATATAATGGATAATAGTAGTTATTAGGGACAAAAATTGTCATCGACATGGCTGAGTCTTGGGACAAATCCAATGAAACATTGTCCTCTAGCTTTAATTTTTATTTTATTTTATTTTATTTTACATAATTTATAGGCTCCAAATCTTTCTTTTTTTAAATATTGGCTCAAATAATAAATATAGGAAATATTAATCCAAATTTTTTTATTTTGTTCATGCCCCATAAGGCCGGTCTTGATCATGGAAATAATTTATATATATATATATAGGATCGGCCCTGAAATTTTAAAATTTTCTAAAGGCCGCAAGCTACAATGGAAAAATAGGCCAAAATTGTATAATTTCTCAAAAAATGGGCCGTTTTCTTAACTAAAATTTGTAAATTAAAAAAAGGGCCGCAAGCACATGTTTGCTTTGCTTGGGCTCAAGACCGGCTCTGTAATAATATATATATTGGAAAAAAGATAATTATCTTGGACCAATTAGTTTGTGATTTCATATATTTTGAATCATTAACTTTTTGTTACCTTGGACAAAAATATGTGTTATTTTGCGTCACGTTGTGGACAATGTAAAAACTATTATACAATACTTAACGGGAAGGTTTTAAAAAGCTTATTAAATATAGACAAATACATTATTATGACAATTATATATTACATGAAAGTAAAAAGGCTATTATTAATAGATAATATTAAAACAAAAAAAAAGAATTTACTAAATGATGTATATAT
>OVBE01003914.1:0-25456 GCA_900406425.1 Iberis pinnata | reverse complement strand
TATATATATATATATATACCACTTGAGAGGACTGCTAGAAACCACTTTTGGCAATCAAACATCCACCAGTTCATTTTTCTCGCAAACTTCCATTTATATTTGAGATTTAATGATATAGCTTCAAATATGGAAAAGATTGGTGGACTATAAGATCATAGCCTCTTTTGGTCTTTTTTGTAGCTTCTGTGACAAATTGGATATCCCGGATGTGCGTGCATTTTATGGTAAGTTCACTTGCAGTGATCATATACTTAGTTTAATCTAGGATTGACAGTTATGACTAATGTTGATTAGTCTAAAAACTTTCCATCTACACATGTCCAACTTCTTGAATATGATAATAAGTGGAAGTGTCATTCAACTATCACACATAAAGTCCACAGTTTATGCCATCAACATTGCACTCAAATTTATCCAAAGTATTTTTCACAGGCACTCAATGGAAGCATCAACAAAATCTAAATACTTCAGAGACAATTGATCAGCTCAAGCATGATCTTCATATGGCTTATGAATAAATCCCTATTAATTTTTTCCAAGTTGGTTATCTCAAAATAAAGTTGGCACATGCTTATAAACTGGATGAGGAATATTGGCGTTTAAAAAGCAGGGTTCCATGGCTAAAGAAATGTGACAAAAATACTCATTTTTTCCACTAAAAGTTGAAACAGCGAAGATTTATTAACAGAGTATCGATGATACAAGATGAAACAGGGACTCTAAGGCATGATGATAAGGATATATAATGCATTCTCTTGGACTATTTTATTGATCTTTTCTCATGTACTACATAGGCCACAAATGCGGATTATGCTGCATTAACTGGAATGTCTCCTCGAGTTACTTTTGATATGAATCTCAACCTGACAAAGACTGTAAATGAAACAGAAATGCACGATACAATCCAATAGATGAATGAAGACAAATCCCCAAGGCCAGATGGGTTAACAATAGGCTTCCTTAAAAATTATTGGCCTTCCATTAAAATTGGTGTGACTGGTTTTGTTCAACAATTTTTCCAAAACTGCTCATTAGATGAGGAAATAAATCATACACACATGTGTCTCACCCCTAAAGTAACCACTCTACAAAGAGACAAAGAATTCATACCAATTAGTTTTGCCAACATGGCTTATAAACTGATATCCAAGATTATAGCTAATAGAATTAAACAATGGCTCAATTTTGTTATCTCTATAAATAAATTTGCTTTTATACCAAGGAGGTTGATAACAAATAATGTGTTACTTGCACATGAGCTTATGCACTCTTTGCACACTAGGAAAAGGGTAGATCCATATATGGCCATTAAGCTTGATATTTTTCAAAGGCTTTTGATAAGTTGAAATGATAATTTATTAATTTTATTATAAGACAACTAGGTTTTGCAAATATTTGGAGAAAGTGGGTGATGCTATGTATCAACTATTTCAAATACTCTCTGCTTATTAATGGTTCACCACCAATCAAATCCTTTTCCTTTAAAGGTATTCACCAAGATGATTCACTGTCACCCTATCTTTATATACCTATCTTAGAGGGTTTGTCTTACCTTTTGAACCAACAAGTACAACACATAACAATATATGGTTTCAAAGAAAGTGTCAATGGCCCATCAATATCACATCTTTCTTTGCTGATGATTCACTTTTGTTTTGTAATGCTAAGGAGAAGGAAAGTAGGACTCTATTGAAGACTCTGCACTTATACGTAAACTCTTGGGCCAACTAGTCAATTTGCATAAATTAACCATCACATTCAGTAAGCATTGTCTTTTATCTCTACATCAACATCTTCAATCAGTGAGTGGTATACCTAATACATGGGGTATGAGTAAATATCTAGGGTTACCATATGTGATGGAACGTTCCAAATCTTCCTTTTTTGCTTCCATTATCCAGAGAGTGCGTACTCAAATGCAACATTGGAGCTCAAAATTTCATTCACCAGCAGGTAGAGAGGTCCTACTCAGAGCAGTGATCACAAATATTTCCAATTATATTATGTCATGTTTTATTCTGCCTATTAAGAAGATAAGATGGGATCATATCACTTGTTCAAAAATGCAAGAGAACTTTCTTTAGGGATTTTCAAGATTGCAGCTCTGCACTAATGACTAAACAGAGCTGGAGGTTACTAACTAACTCAGATTCATTGTTAGCTCGATTATATAAAGCCAAATACTTTGCAAGAATTTCCCTACTCGATTCTCAATTAGGTTATCGACCAAGCTATGCATGGAGGGGTATTTATAAAGGTACTCAACTTCGAAAGCAAGGCATACAATGGACCTTAGGTACTTGCAATACCATTTGTATTTCACAAGATAAGTGGATCCCAAAATAGCCATATTCTTTTGCATAAATAAGCAATCCACATTGTGATTTAAATCTTACAGTTCATAATGTTCTTTCATCGGATGGGCTATCTTGGGATCAGGTCACACTAGCACAGTATCTCCATTGTGATGATTCGCATATTGTTCAGTTTCTTAGACCATCCATTATGGGCTTTCGTGAGAGAATTACTTGATTTTGTACAAAGGATGAAATATACACTACCCTCTATGGTTATCACTTATGTAATACTCTCAGAGTATAGCCACACACGATCCATTATATGTCTTTCGAATATTATGGGGATTTTAAACTCCTCCGAAGATAAGGAATTTTCTCTGGAAAATAATTCACAAAGGATTGGCAGTTCTTGTGGATTTGCATAGGAGAAGTATTGGAGTGGATACATCCTGCCAATTATGTGGACATTATGCAGATGATGTTAATCATTTATTCTTCTCTTGACAAGTTTCCAAGAAAGTATGAAACCTCTCACCATTCCGCCAATTAAATCATCAATGCTCATTATCTTATTTGGTAGCCAATATTAACTATGTACTCACTTTTACCTTGTAGGTTGATTTAGACAATGATTCAAGAGCAAATCTGGCACCTTTTATTCTATAATGGATATGGAAAATGAGAAACACTTTGCACTATTAAGGCAAACGTTAAGAGATTCTAGAGGTGATTTCATAAGCCTCCTTGATATGCAGTTATGGGAGCAAGCGAATCAACATAACTCAGAGATATATGCGGAGCAAAAATAAGCTCATTCTGATTATTTGCAAGCTACTGTCGTTGCCATAATCCTGAATTTAGATACTATATTGATGCATCCTGGAAATCAACCACATAGGTAGCATGTGTATCATGGATCCTCAGTAAGGAAAATTTTCAAATTCTCCATGGATCAAGCTCTATAAATCCAACTCTCACACCTTTGGAAGTTGAATTGATTGCTATAAAGGAAAATGTTCTATCAGTTTCTAGGTTGGATTTCTCAAATATCAAGTTGTTGCCAGATTGTTAATAAACAGTCTCAGTCTTATCTGAAGCTTTAATGCATTTTGATGCAAAGCTTTACTTGATCGAAGGCATGTCATCTCATATCGATGATATTGTTGCTTTAGCAAAAGAGTACATGTTTCTTTTCATTTTGTTTCTAGGAAAATGAATGTAGTAGCATATATTATTGCCTTAAATGCTCGTAGGAATATTACTCATACTGTAATTAGGTATATGTGATCTTTTGTAAACACTTTTTTTAATATAATATATGGTTAACACTTAACAACAACATAAAACAGACTATAAACACAGTTCAATGCAAGTGATGTCGGGGGTATGTGACAAACTAATAATGCGACTACAAGCTAACAATAATCCACGTTTATGCGTATTTGTGTCATGTGACGCCACGTTTTAGGTAACGTCATGAAATTGTATTTTATTAGTTTTTCTCTATTATATGTGTCGACGTACCATCGAGTATACCAAATCTCGATACTGATGAGTGTTTTGTTATTAACTACAAAGCGTATTTTACCAGAAAAATTAACAAACACAACTATGGAGCGTAATATTAAGATAAAAAGTGCAAATAAATTTAGCAACAAGTAGTGAAAATAAATAAAAATTGAGGAACTAAATAATTTTTTTACTTGGTATACTTTTATTATTTTGAATTAATAATGAGAGAAAATAAGTTGATTTAATCCACGAACAAAGGAGTATGAATAAATTTTACATCTTCCAAAATAACGTCTCCTAGTTATACTACAATTGCGTTTGGGACTATTTCTCATATATATGGTACATCCTCAAATATCAACATCTACCATTCTATCTATATAAATTAGAGGAATTTTTTTGGAATACTACAAAAAAAGTTCAAATTCCAAAATATCACTCCCAAACTTTTAAAGTTATCATTAAATTATTATTTTTTAAAATACCACAAACATAAAAAAGTATATTTTATATGTTTTAAATTTAGATTTATAGGTTTGGTTTCACTAAATATAGTTCAATTTAGTTTTGAAGGACTATGTTTGTTTTTGGAGGTTTATGATTTAAATTTGAAGTATCAAAGCTATTTTAAATTTATGTTAATTTTGGAACAAAAACATTTGTGGTATTTTTGGAACAAAAACTAATTAAGAGTATAATAATTTTAGGGGAATTCTAAAAAATACCACAAAAACTAGGTTTATTCCAAAAATACCACACACTCCCAAAAGTTCCAAAAATACCACAAAAAATTTTTGTTCCAAAAATACCACAAATTTTGAAATAGCTTTAAAACTTCAAATTTAAACCCTAAAATTCCAAAACAAAACCCTACCCCCTTTAAAATTAAACTCTAAACTCTATTTAGTGAACTCTAACCTAAATTTTAAATTCTAACCCCTTAAAATTCATTTTTCATATTTGTGGTATTTTTGGAACATTTGAGAGTGTGATATTTTTGGAACTTTTGGGAGTGTGATATTTTTGGAATTTGAATTTCTTTTGATAGTGTTTCAAGAAATTCTTCATAATTTTAGAACATACCTAATTTTTGTGTTATTTTTGAAAATCCCTCTAAATTTATTAACTTATATATACTTGTTTCAAACATGGTACTAAATTATGGTAATCAATTTTGAGCCCTATATATATATATATACGTTATTTTTAAATCACATATTCCTTAAATATACTTGTTCTTAAACATTAAACTAAATTACTGGAAAGTAGCATAGTTATTTAACTTTTAACAAAAAAAAAAATATTTATTTAAATATTCGTAAAACGATCTCGTGCTGTTTCTCTCCACAAAATACATTTATACAGAGGCCATAACTATATTTGAATTTAATGTTTCTATTTTAAACTTTACATATTTCAAAATAGGTAGTTTGTGTTCTATAACGACAAAAACTTTTTTTTAAAAACACACACACGGGAAAAACACCAAAACATAAAATGATATGACAAATGGCCTCCGACATCAATTGAACGCCCTAGAATTTATAATTTATAATTTCATCACATAATGTCTATCTTAACACTATTTAAAGAATTTGAAAATAATTAAATAAAAATAATTTGAAGAAAGAAATGGGCTCCACAACGTACATTACAATGATAGAAACCTTTCTGGTTGAGATTAGTTAGCCAACCTCCTTAACAGTCCCGCCATTTTTGTTGTCAGAATTTATAACCAAACTTGGAATCTTTGGTACATATTCTTTTTATTCTTTCAACCAACCTATACATGCAATCTTCTTCTCTCCAAAAGAATAGAATTTGAAAACAAACTCAATATCCTACATAAACTAATAAAACAGACTATTTAATAATGCTAAATTTTTTTTCACCACTTAAGCTACAACAAGTCAGTTCAATAGTCATTCCTGCATAATAACATGCAATTCTTACATTATTGTAAACATGGAAAATCGATCACATAAAAGATGATGCTACTTGCCTCATGTAGACTTATGAATGCCACTAAACGAAAATCACTTTCCCTAAAAATGCTAGATTAAAATCATCATATTTTCTAAACATTTGTAATATATATATGAAATAGACGAATATGGAATGAAACAAACTCCTCTATGACGTGGGAAGCCAATTTCTAAAAGACAGAATAACTTTTTTGGCTTTTTCAATTATATATGTCAATAAAAAATATATTTTTCAAATCTGTAAAAGCCCGTATTTTTAGTTTAATTTAGCCAATTTTATAAAAATATTTCAAAAATAAAAACTGTTTTAATTTGTTTTCGATTAATGTAGAGATAGTATTAAAATGTAAAATTGAATTTTGAAGATATAAAGTTAAATATTCGGGTTTGGTTTCACTATTCTAAATTTAAAGCTTAGTTTTGAAGGGGTGTAAGGTTTGATTTAGAGTTTAAGGTTTTAATCAATTAAAGGGTATAAAGATTTAAATGGTTTGAAGAAAAGTATTTTAGAATTATAAAATTTGTAATAGATAATAATTTTACTAAGTATAGTCATATACACATACATATTGGTTAGAAGATTAACAGGATTTATAAGAATAATTAAAGCATCTCCCAAAACAAAAAAAAAAGTGATAGGATGGTGAATTGATGTCTCCATTGAGATCACCTTCTTATCCATTTCTTTTCAAAAATTATATAAAGTTAAAATATCTTATAGAGAGGAGAGAGAAGGGTCTGCTTTGGCGGTTAGAAGCAGCGGTTGCTATCTAAAACATTGCTTCATTAACAAATTCTCAGGTGTTAGATTAGGCCAACGGTTATCTTCTTCGTCTCTTCTTCTTCTTTCATTCTTCAAATCAAAGCATATAAAAATAATAGATTTATGGTTTGATTCTTGGTCGCCATCTCTCCCCCAACTTCACCTTCTCTGACATCTTCCCAACACCTTCTTCTCAATCTTTTCCTTATATTACAATCTCTCAATAGTTTTCTCATTTCAAAATTCCCTGACTTCTTGGATTTGCAATACTCAGTTAGGAGGTAAATAAAGTTTCTGTTTTGTAAAATAGATTCCTTTTTTTCCTGGGGTAACCGTGGAGATCGTGCAGATAAGGTATTTGATTATATTCCTCAACGAATTTTCATTATTGTTGAGTCATGACAATTCCGTGCCTTTTTTTGTTGTTATCGCCTTGTGTGTTTCATGATCTCTTCATGTTCCTTGTGTGTACTCTGGCCTAATAAACCTACAAATTTTTCAGAAAATTTTGATTTTATTCCTCAATTCTTTTTGTTTTTCTCTATGAAGGTTTAAAACTGAAAAACTTCAGATGAATACTCGTCATTCTGTTCAGCCAGATTCATCTTCCAATAACATCTCTATCACTATTTCAACATCATCTTCTTTGAATTCCACACCCCGAGGTGGTGGTGGTGGTGCTAATAACAGTCATGTGGCTGGTGATGTTCAAGAGAGATCACAATCTTCGTTTTACATAAGATTGGCTATGAAGGTGTCTAGAGCTAGATGGTTCATCTTCTTGAGAAGAGTGTTTCATTATCAGAACGGTTCACGATCAGATCTTGGATCAAATCCTTTCAATACAACAACTTGGATGATGTCTGAGCTTATAGCTCTACTTGTTCAGCTCACTGTGATTACATTCACATTAGCAATCTCCAAAGAAGAAAGACCAATTTGGCCTGTGAGGCTATGGATTATTGGCTATGATGTGGGTTGTCTCCTTAGTGTCATTCTTTTATATGGTCGGTATCATCAACATCATCTTCACCAAGGAGATGGGTTTAGCATCAGCGATGTTGAGCAGCAACAGAGAGGCAGAGAAGAGACGAGGTAACTGAAGCTCCCAAAATCTGGTCCTTTGTTGATTCTGAATCAAAAACCTTTACATGAAGTTGGTCTATGTTTTCAGGTCCTCTCATTTGATGAACAGATGCAGAACATCACTAGAGCTTTTCTTTGCGATATGGTTTGTGATTGGGAATGTATGGGTGTTTGATTCTAGATTCGGTTCTTTCCAACATGCTCCCAAGCTTCATGTGCTATGTGTCTCTCTTCTAGCTTGGAATGCACTCTGCTATTCATTTCCATTTCTTCTCTTCCTATTACTCTGTTGTATTGTCCCTATCATAAGTAGCCTCCTTGGATACAACATGAACATGGGATCTTCAGAAAGAGGAGCATCAGATGACCAAATCTCTACTCTCCCTAGCTGGAAATACAAACGAATCGACCACAATGATTCTGATTCAGCTGATGATCCAGTAAGTCCTAATCAAACAAACCCTTAAGGCTTCTTAGGACTGTAAATCTTGGATTAAGTGAAAATTCACAATATATAATGAGTTTTGATTTGGAATGCAGGAGTGTTGTATTTGCTTGGCAAAGTATAAAGACAGAGAAGATGTGAGAAAGCTTCCATGTTCACATAAGTTTCACCTCAAATGTGTAGATCAATGGCTTCGTATTATCTCTTGTTGTCCTCTCTGCAAACAAGATCTTCCAAGATAGAAAACCATAAAAGCATAGAGAAGCTCGTAAGAGTCAAATATTTGATAAAGTTCGATACTCTTTTTTGTTTTTTTCTTCTAAAGATTTTTATTTTTAAAATTTGTTTAATTTGAAGCAAGTAGATTACTTGCGTGAGTGTCAAAAAAATTTTGTACAGAAAGAGCTCACCAGTAANGGGGGGGGGGGGGGGGGGGGGGATGCAAATTACCATGTTAAAACATTTATAGAATCTTAATATAATGTTAATAATATATTTCATATGCTTTTGATCTCATTTCCTGTTTATATATATATATACATATATATTGTTAAAGCTTTTTTGTATATCTTCTTATATTTTGTTAGATACTATGTTCGTATAGTTATAAAATTGTATACTTAAAAACAACATAATAATCCACTAAAAATAATCATATCTAATGACTTTTTTCCAACGTCTAATCCATATATTAATTTAAAAGTCAAATACAAAAATTCATGTATACAAAAGTTCATATATATAACAACATAATTATTACGAATTTATCCTATCTCTTCAATTTTATCATTCCAAATTTCCTGTCTTTTGTTCAAAGCACAATGGCTAAGCACATAGGCCATGCCATTCAAGATATTGATCTTGGAATCAGTGATCCTCCTATTGCCCTTCCTTCTTCTTTGCTTGATCAAGCTATGGCCGATAGTCGTTTCAGCCTTCTTGGCAGACCTTTGAAGCCTTGTAAACAAAATTTGAGGGCCATTGTTGCTTCAATGCCTCACGATTGGGGACTTGCTAGTATTGTTCACGGTGGGATAATTGAAGGAAGACGATTTCAATTCATTTTCCCATCTCAAGAGTCAATGGAAAATGTGCTTCGGCGAGGTCCCTTGGCATTTGCAGATAGGATGTTGGTGCTCACTCGATGGTCTCCCAATCTCACTCCTTTTGATTTTTAATTTATCCCTTTCTTGGTTCAAATTAGGGGTATCCCTTTCCAGTTCCTCAACCGTCAAGTTATCATAGCCATAGGTAGAGCTCTAGGTTTTCTTCTTGAGGTTGATTTTGATCATGTGAATGATTCCCGTATGGAATTTGTGAGAGTGAGACTGAACTGGAATGTTTCAGACCCTCTTAAATTTCAACAAAACTTTCAATTCTCCATTGGTGAGAATATTGTCATGTATCTAAGGTATGAGAGGCTTCGAGGATTCTGTGTGGCCTATAGGATGTTAACTCATGATTCTGGTGCCTGCTTAATTCAAAATGGTGGACCAAATTATCTTCCTGATGATGATAGTAATGATGATGATGATGTGCCTATTCAACCAGGCAATGAAGGTATCAGAATTGAGGAGATAGATCCTGAAGAGGGGCATGAGGAACCACCTAATGCACATGTTCATGCTACTGCTCAGGTGCAAGAGATAATGGATGAAATTGATCAAATGGTGGATTATGATCAAGCTCAGGCAGAGCAAGGGGATGCAGTAGAGGGTCCAGAGGAAATGGAGCAGGATAATGTGCAAAGGACCTTTGATGGTGAATGGGATATGGATCCTGCCTCAGAACCTTTCTTTAGTGTTAACATGAATGATCTAGAAATTGTGATATCCAGGAAGAGAAAGCTAATGGCAGAAGATGAACCTGGAGGTTTGGATGATTGTGAAGGTCCATCTGAACCACTGATTACTACTGGAACTGAGACTAAGGTGGAACAGAATCAAAACAGAGGCGCGATGGGCCCAGTACCACCACCAACACCAAGAAGACAATAAGTTGGAATTGCAGAGGCTTGGGTAATGACCTCGTAGTTCGACATCTAAAGGAGATGAATAGAAAGCATCTCCCATATATCATTTACTTGATGGAAACAAAACAACAATATGCTTATGTGGAAAATATAGTAGCTAAATTAGGATTCTCTAGTAGTTTTATTGTACCTCCCATAAGTTTAAGTGGAGGCTTAGTAGTTTTATGTGGAATTCTTATGTATATGTGTCTGTTCTATTTTTTTCTTCAAATCTTGTAGATGTTTATGTTCAAAATAATGGAGTTTCTTATTATTAGTCGTGTGTACATGGCCATCCAAATCAGAATTTAAGACATTTAACTTGGTCAAAATTAGAGGACATTGCTCTTACTGGGCAGGGAGCCTGGATTGCTATAGAAGATTTCAATGAATTGCGATTTAAAAATGAGAAATATGGTGGATCTACGAGACCAGAGAGATCATTTGTAGCCTTTAGACATCTATACCCAATTTGTGATTTTGAATATATTCAGTCCATAGGAAACAAATTCCCTTGGCATGGAAAGAGAGGATCTCGTGATGTGTATTGCTGTTTAGATAGAGTTTTAGCTAATGCATAGGCTTATTCATTATTTCTAGTAATGTCAGCTGAATTTTTAGAACTAGGAGTAAGTGACCATAGACCTGTTGTTTCATCTTTTGAAATGGAACTGAACATACCAAATTAGTTCAGATAAAATAGTTTCGTGTAGATCAACTATATCTAGGTGGAAAAAAGTAATAAATGTAAATATGCAGAAGAAATAGTAAGGCTAAAAAGTCGACTAAATGCTTGTATCATGAATGAGGAATCTACTTACATGACTAATAAATTGAGAGGAGAATTAACAAGCATATCAGAAAGAAGAACAATATTGGAAAAGCAAAAGTAGGAATAATTGGTTAAATTGTGGGATAGAAATACCAATTTTTTCTTGGCTGCTGCAAATACAAGGGTAGCTAGGAATAAAATTTCTACTATTAATGTGCATAGGACAAGCACAACAATTGCTAATGTAGCAGTTGATCATTTTAAAGATGTGTATAAAAGCACTAATCCTAATACCATTTATCAGGAAACTGTATTTGAAGGATTTTCCCCTACAGTCTCACCAGATATGAATAGAGACCTTGGTTTAAGCGCAGTCGTGGGTGACGTTGTGCTCCTGGGTTCGATTCACGGTGGGAGAAGTCTGCTCTCTAAAAGAGAGTTATATAACATGGTTTGGGCCTCGTCCTGGGGAGATGTACGGGTTTCGGTCCAGAACTTCCTGGTCATCAAAAAAAAAAAANAAAAAAAAAAAAAAAAAAAAAAAAAAAAAAAAAAAGATATGAATAGAGACCTTATTAGACCTGTATCCATAGATGAAATCAAATATGCAGTTTTTTCTGTGGCTCCTGATAAAGCTCCTGGTCCTGATGGATTCACATGAGTGTTTTATCAGAAACTGTGGAAAGATATTTTGTCACAATTTTGTGATCTAATTCTTATATTCTTCAATACTGGTATTATGGAAGAGGGTTTAAACCATACTAACATATGTTTGATTCCAAAAGTAGATCATCCATTAAGCATGCATGACTTTAGACCTATCTCTCTGTGCAATGTTAGTTATAAAATCATAGCTAAGATTCTAGTTAATAGACTTAAGAATATTCTCCCTTATATTGTCTCTGAAGAACAAGAAATCTTTGTTCTTAACTGTATGATTACTGATAATGTTTTAATAGCTCATGGACTACTTCATAGTTTAAAAGTTAGGAAAAGGTGCTCCACTTCTTTCATGGCTATTAAAACTGACATTTCTAAGGCATATGATATATTAGAATGGAGTTTTGCAGAAACTTGTTTAAGAAAAATGGGATTTCATGCAAATTGGATCAAATGGATTATATCTTGTATAATGTCGGTATCTTTTTCTATTCTAATCAATGGATCACCAAGACATTTTTTTTCTATCAAGAAAGAGGTCTTAGATAGGGAGACCCCTTTTCTCCCTATCTATTTATTTTATGTTCAGAAGTACTGAGCCATATGTTAAAACATGCTGCCATTAAGAAACAACTAAGAGGAATAAAGATCAGTAATCAAAGTCCAGCAATTAACCACTTGTTATTTGCTGATGATTCAATGTTCTTATGTCATGCAAATGTTTCATCTGCAATTACAATTAGGAATATTCTTCAAAATTATGAATTGACATCTGGTCAGAAGATCAATCTCCAAAAATCATCTATAACTTTTGGTAGTATAGTGTTCTATGATATGAAAACTAGAATTAGAAACCTATTAAATATTCATAATGAAGGTGGATATGGTAAGTACTTGGGGTTATCTGCTCAGTTTGATAGGAAAAAGATTGATTTGTTTCAATTCATAATTGAAAAGATCAAGCATCATACAGAGAGTTGGAGTCATAAATTTCGGTCTCAAGCTGGTAAATAAATCTTGCTAAAATCAATTGGTTTAGCAATGCCAATATATTCTATGACCTGCTTTTAATTGCCTAACGGTATTTGTGCTGAAATAGAAAGAGTTGTGTCACAGTATTGGTGGAACAACAACGTAAATCACAGATCAATGCATTGGATGACCTGGAAAAGGATTACTGTACCAAAGTGTGAAGAGGGTCAAGGATTTAGAGATATAGAACTCTTCAATCAAGCACTATTAGCTAAGCAATGCTGGAGATTGATTTCCAAACTCTTTATTAGCTAAGGTTCTGAAAGGTCATTATTACTCAAGGAAATCCTTACTAGCAGCTTCAGATGGACGTCAGAGCTCATTTGGATGGAGATCCATATTAGCAGGTAAAGAACTTTTACAGAAAGGTCTAAGAGTATTAATAGGTGATGGCAAAAACACTACACTTTGGGAGGATAAGTGGTTACCATTAAATCCACCTAGAGCCCCTAGAAAGAAAGACCAAGGTTATGATCACATCACTATGGTTTCTCAATTATTTCATTATGAAACAGGATCTTGGAACCAAGATTCAGTGAATCAATTGATTTGTGATGAGGATATACCTATTGTATTAGCAGTTAAATTAACTAGAGATAAATGCTCTAATGCGATTGGATGACACTATACTAATAATGGTGATTATAGTGTTAAGTCCGGTTATTGGGTAGGATCTCATGTTAATAATGGTAGATTGAATGTGTTACAGTCTGATGTTAATATTTTACTCAAACAAAAAGTTTGGAAATGCAATATACCACCTAAAATAAAACATTTTCTCTGGAAAGTATTATCTAAAATCATTCATATAGGATCTTAACTAGTTAAGAGACATTTATCTCAACATGGCTTGTGTTTAAGATGTATTCAACTTGAAACTTTAGACCATATATTTTTTATGTGCCAGGAAACTAATCTTGTATGGCATAATATTAATTATGCATCTTTAAATCTTACGGATTCTTTTTTTTAAAGATAAATTGGAATATTTATTAGATTGGAATCCAGGAAATACTAGTTCTGGTTCTCAATATTTACCATTGCATATTCTTTGGTGGTTGTGGAAAGATCGAAATAATGTTTTGTTTAGACAGAAAAAGATGGCTTGGGAATCTCTTATTCAAAATGCAGGTCAAGATGATGAGGAATGGAATGAGGCTCATTCTATTACAACAAAAACAAAACATCAGTTACAACAAACTGCAATTAGTGGACAGTATTCTCGGATTGGTTGGAGTACACCAAAGCCATAGTGGAAAAAGATCAACTATGATGCAGGGTTTGATTCTACAACTGGATTAGCCACCTCAGGATGGATCATAAGAGATGCAATAAGTACTTTTAAAGGTGCTGAACAAGCTCATTTGAAACTTGTAAGTTGTGCCATTGAAGCTGAAATACAAGCCTTAATTATGGCTATGCAACAAACTTGGATTAAGGATTTTAGGAATGTATACTTTGAAGGGGACAACCAGACTTTAAAAAAACTATTAAAGGGGGAACAAGTATCATTTGGTATGGAAAATTGGATAATAGATGTTATTTGGTGGTCAAAGAAGTTTGAAGAAATTGGTTTCGGTTGGATAGCAAGAAATTCTAATAGATGTGTTGATCTATTAGCAAGGACACAATTCAGTTGTTATTCTACATATGTTTTTCATTGTAATCCACCTTATACTCTAAAGTTTTTACTATATGATGACGATGTACATTGGTTAAATTAATGGAATTAGTTGTGTTAAAAAAACAACATAATTATTACGAGCATAGTTTTGCTATCTTTTCCAAAGGTACAACAAAAAGATTGACTGTTTTTTGGATTACCATTGTTAAATTACATTTTCTTTCTCAACTATCTCTTTATTCCACTAATATCTTTCATGAAGACAGCTCTGGTTCTTTTGCTATGACTTACATGGTCATCGTGTTAGGCATCTTAGGAATCAGAAATGGTGAGGTTATATATGGAAGAATGCAACGATACTCTACCATAATATGCCTTATTAATTTTTAGGTAGTTTCAGTGACATTAAATCTTTTGATGAAAAGCAAGGTGTTCTAATGAGTTATGTATTCTCTTTTGGCAATTTTCAAAATTTGATTAGTCAGCTTGGTCTTTACAATCTCAAAATGTTTACTGGTCACTTTACATGGAGTGGCACGTGGCACAATCAATTTGTTCCAACACGCATAGATAGAGCCATGGCTATTGGTGATTGGTTGAACGTTTTTTCTCGTACCCATGTCCAACTCCTATCATGGAAAGGGTCAGACCATCGACCACTTCTACTCTTTACTAGTGATCGTAAGTGGTTATCTAAAAAATGTTTAAATATGCAAATCGTCGGCACCTTCATCTTGCATTCACTTAAATTGTGGCTTCCATATGTCCTCTGATTATCACCAACTTCCCTGCTGAATTTTCTATTGCGCTTCAAAGGTGTCGTCGTGGTCTTTCTCAATGGAAGGCCTCTACACATTTGAATTCCCATAGAGTGATTCAAACTTTGCAATTGCAACTACAACAAGCTTTTGAAGCACCCTGTTTGAATTATTCATATATTAATGATCATAAATCTCAATTGTTATAAGCCTATAGACTCGAAGAGGAAATATGGAGAGCAAAAAGTAGATATAGTGGTTGCAATCTGGTGATAAAAATACATCCTTTTTCATTCCAAAACCAAGCAACGCATAACTAACAATCGTATTCCTTATATTTTGGATGATCGTAATAGACTAAGTCTTGATGATTCTGGCAATGTATAAGTTATCACCAACTATTTTATTGCTCTTTACCCCTTAATAGGCTAGAGTTCCATGCAAGTTTGAGAGATTTGGGATCCATGGCCTCAATATTACATCTCAATCATGGAAAGTATATGCGATTTTAAATTTATTTTTCTAAAATGGAAAAATGAATTTAATTGCATAAAAGATCTGGGAACTTCCACAAAATATTTGTGGAAATTTAATTATGTTATCTCTAAGATATTTGGTTGGAGAAAGATAATATCTAAGATTAAATCAAAGATATTATTTATTATCCTTTTAATATCTTTTAGATATTCTTTCAGCTGTTAGAGATAATATTATGTCTGTTAAGTATATTATCTTTTATTATCTCCTTAGATACTTTTCTAAACTCCTATAAATAGGAGTTCATATTCTTTCTTCAAACTCATATCGAAATCCAGAGCTCCTCTTTCTACTTCTGCTCAAGATTTGAGATTTTGAATCCATAGTGTCTTTTTCTCTTCCTTTCCTCTTTCCTCAGCAGAGGCAGATTCGTCGAGTCTTAGGAGAATGAGAAAACGAACTTCTTATTCCTCTCAGATCTGGATGTATTTTTTATTTTTGGGTAAGTAGATATTCCTCTTATCTATATTTTCGCGAAAGCGGAACATAATTCAGAGTTATATTCTGAAAGTTATACATGTTTTACTAAGAGGTGGTTGCACAAAACGAATATGCGACCAATTACGAGAGATCTCACGTTTGAACGAGTAAACGGTGTCTGATCGGGGCGAAATTTGGATGAAATCTTGAGGACGTATAGATATTCAATATGAATGGTGGGATTATGAATTCAACGGTTATTTCATAAGTTATTCATTCTTCTGTATGTGTCAACAATTCTGTCAGATGTCCAGATTTGTCAGGTTTATGGTTTATGATTGTTTGGACCACCTAAAGAACTCGGTTAGGTCTAATATTTTGTAGGAAAGCAATTTATGATTGTTTGGACCACCTAAAGAACTCGGTTAGGTCTAATATTTTGTAGGAAAGCACTAAACACATGGATATAAGTCTCTGCAGAAGAAGGAGTCGTTTGAAGGTTGTAGCATAGAGATTTTTGTAGCTAAAGCTACTGTAATGTTGTTGTCAAATAGTTCTACCAAATATCCTTCATCATTGTGGCCAAGGTGAGGACATATTCCTGTCTTTACTAGCTATTGTGATGTTTTCTCTTTCCATAGATTGCTTAGGACTTCATAAGCATTCTACGAAAAGATTTGCATGATTGCTGGTTAGTCTAAGATTATGTGCCATCCTAATTGTGATGGTCTAACATAGAGAGTCGATATTAAATTATGTTAGGTTAATATGACATTTATTGAGAATTACGCTAAGAATAACGAATGCATGAAACTGATGGGTTGAATTTGAGTCTAGAAGCCCAAGCTCTAAGGTTGGCCATCAGTAACGGTTTTGGTAAACTGTGGCACCATAGTGTTAGATAGAGATGCAAAGGTATCGGTGTGATACAAAGACATCTGGGGTAGAGTGGAACCGCAATTGTGGTGTTTTTATAAGGTGGTGCAATGAGTTTGGATTGCCGGAGCATCACAATAGAGGCTAGTTATGCTGGTAAATCCAGTCGCTAAGGTGTGATGTGTCCGAGACAACGACCATCGTTGTGATATCACATGATGCGATTCGAGACTGTCTCATGGTGTGCAATGAGCCAGGAGTTGACTAGCGACATGTACCCGCATAGTTAACTCAGACCAACGGGTAGTTTGCATCGTGAAGGGACGTGTAAAGCCTTCTGAGTCCGGAATCGCTAATAGTCTTTAAACTATAAAAGCATCATGGGTCCAAGAGGGTTTGACAACCATGGCGGTGTGGCCGGGCACTCATGCTGAAACTACGAAAGCGTCACAGTTCGAAGTGAGTTGTGCCGGTGGGCGAGCACTTACCTTGTTAGGAAACTTGTTTGTTGAGTACAATATGTGCTCATTTGTTTGTGTGCTTGTTTAGGACTAAGTAATGTGCATATGGGGTTAGTGTCATAGTGTGTAGTATTTTCAAGAGTTTGTCCTCCTGGGTAATCTAAATTACTCATTCCCCCACCTCTTCGTTTCCTTTATCTCTCTCTCTTCATTGCAGGTTAGTGAGATAGAGTGACGGTTGTGTTTAATTGTTGGCGGGGAATTTCAAGGGACTTTTTTCCAAATACTGCGGCTAGGATCTCTGACCTTGCTTCTGGGAGCAGAAAGGTCAGATGATTCGCTTACTCATGTTCCCAAAGGGTCTGTTACACATGGCAATAGGTCCGGGATCACGTTTTCCAAAGAGACCGTTGTGCATTGTGAATAGCCCTGGACGGGATGTAACAAGTGGTACTAGACCCTAGGTAAAGGTCTCCTAGTTCTGACTTGGGGACCAATAGTTTACGAAAATTAAAAATGGGGAAAGGAATTTCTGAAACTTTGAAAAATAAAAATAAAAATAAAGTAATTTTTCTTTCTTGATCGCGGTCTAGAAATGTTTTAGAAAGTTATTTCTTGATTTTGCAAAAAAGGTCAGATTTGAAGCGTCAATGATTAATGGTAGCTAGTATCTGTTTAGTCTAACTGATAGTGGTGTTTGCTTTATTGAAGCATTACCGCCAATGACTCTCCGGACAGCAAGGGTTCTAGATGTTGTTGATGTGTGTTTGGGCACAAATTTTTTGTGGTCAAGGTCGGCAGTCGCCTCATAGACTGCTGGTTACTAGGGATTGACCGGTGGGGATCGAACCATTATTTAGCTATCACGAGTTTGTAAGAAAGATGAAAGGGACGATTATGGGTGTGTGCTTATCGGATTACAGAGATAAATCCAGGGAGTTGTGAGGATAGTAAAACCCGTTAAGCGTCAGTTTCAAAGTTCTATAAGAAGTCTTTCGGTATCGGGGGAAGCAGCACGTCACCATGAGTCTGTTAAGAGTCGTGAGAGCGGACAGAGCAAGTTTTGTTTCTCATTACCGTTAAGGGAATAATGTGTGTATGAGAAAATGAAGAGTAGCATGTTTGTCGTATGGGTTAGTATAAGGAGTTGTTTTCTCTCGTCATTAAGCGCACCAACAAAAGTAGTAGACGAAAACAACTTCGGGTAGTGTTAACGACTAGAGTAAAGTCTAGGAAGTTAGGGAGGAGTAGGGCTTTTAAAATTAGTAGAGGTTGAGAAGTCTAGACATAAGCCAAAGATAGGATGAAGGTTATGTCAAAGATTTCAAAACTTCTAGTTAGTTTTCATGATCTTGGTTGTTATGTGTTTTTTAGATAGCTGGCTCTACTCTTATAAATTCGATTTAAAAAAGGGGTGGGGTTTCTTTGTGTTTCGTTTCCTTCGTTTCAACTTCCCTTTCTACCTTCCTCATTTTTCCCCATCTCCTTTTTCGTTCTCCATATTTACATCCATAAAAAATCAACTCCTCCAACAAAACGAAGCACCAAAAAGTAGTACATCGGCTTGTCTACCAAGAACTTACAAGAGTTAGTCGGTTCTCATTCAGTTTCTCCAAGGTTCAAGAGGTTTTGGACAGCTGCCGCATAGAAAGTCAAATCTTATGAGATTATGTTGGTTAAAGTCAAACCAATCAAACTTAAGGATGATCTGTCTATGCAAAGATACCTAAAATAGGTAAACATGATGTGCTAAAGACGCAATCATGTAAAAGAAGACATTCAAGGTGTAAGAAGGCGTTGGGTACGTCCAGAGATTCACCAAAAGACAAGATGAATCTCTTCTGCCACCAAAGAAGTGTTTCTACATGGTTATTGGGGATGGAAGTCCAAGTAATGTGGAAAAGAAACCGCTAGGTGGGATTCGACAACATATTGGAAATCATTTTGCAGCAATGGGACCTTGTTGTAAATGTGCTAAGGAAGAATGCAGGAGTCTGAAGAACCTTATAGTTCCTAAAGTATATTGGGTCATACTCCTCTTTAATACAAAGTTAGACAAGGAAGTCTACATATGTCATAACTGCTTTTATCTTACAAAGAACGTCGAGATGAAACGTTTGGAAGGGAAGAAACTCTTTTTAAGTTGTAAGACTACTCACGGGATGAGTGTTCCATTTAAGCATTAGAAGATAGCAATTATGACTTGGAAGTCATAATTGTCTATCCAGGTCATTTTAATAGTCGTTATTCTAAAGTATAAGAATGATGTCTATCTTGAATTTAAGAAAGTGTTTGGAAAACACTCCAATGTGAAATCTACCGAGAAGCAAAGGACTATAAGTAATCAAAGTAGCGTATTGGAAGCATGGTGGGAATGGGTCAAACTATGCAGATGATCGCATAGGAACCGATCTAAAGACATATATGAATAAGAGCGATATGAGGGAAGAGATCCTAAAGAAAAGCATCAGTTGGACATCATCTAGATAAAAAAGCAAGAAAATACCAATGGAACTGTATATACCAATAGAGTGGTACTCGTCAGAGTTCATCTGACTTATTGAATCTATGTCTAAGGCAAAAGGAACACCTACAAGACCTAGATGTTGAAGGAAAAAAAAATGGAAATCTTTGCATGGAACGACCTTCTGCACAAGTTTAAGGTTCGCCTACTAAGAGAACGTATGTGAGACCTTATGGATTTTTGAAAGTAAGCAGCTAAAAACATCATATCATTCTTAAGCACGAATGGTAAGTGCCAGTGGACGCTTTAAGTTGAACCAGCCCCATAATGGAAATGAGATCCAAAGATGACCTCTTCTGGAAGAGTTGTCACTTCGTTTCAACATCAACATCTTATGGAGTTTCCTAATATTATTAAGAGGGAGGTACGTAATAATGCATATGGACTTGTCACTCAAGTTGGACACTTCGAATCTTGATCGCAGACCAAGTTGGGAGAAGCAAGGCTCGAAATTCGAGGACGAATTCTTTTTATTGGGGTAGAACTGTTACATCCCAATCCTGAAAAACCGGAGCGGTTTTAAATTTATTTTTCTAAACTGGAAAAATAAATTTAATTGCATAAAAGATCTGGGAACTTCCACAAAATATTTTGTGGAAGTTTAATTATGTTATCTCGAAGATATTCTGTTGGAGAATGATAATATCTAAGATTAAATCAAAGATATTGTTTATTATCCTTTTAATACCTTTTAGATATTCTTTCATCTGTTGGAGAGAATATTCTGTCTGTTGAGTATATTATCTTTTATTCTCTCCTCGGGCACATTTCTAAAATCCTATAAATAGAACTTCATATTCATTCTTCAAACTCAGATCAAAATCCAGAGCTCCTCAAGATATGAGATTTTGAATCCATAGTTCTTTTTCTCTTCATTTCCTTTTTCCTCGGCAGAGGCAGATTCGTCGAGTCTTAGGAGAATGAGGAAAATAACTTTGTATTCCTCTCCGATCTGGATGAAATTTTATGGGTAAGTAAATATTCCTCTTATCTATCTTCTCGCGAAAGCAGAACTTAATTCATAGTTATATTCTGAAAGTTATACATGTTTTACTGAGAGGTGACTGCACAGAATGGATCTGCGACCAGTTAGGAGAGATATCACGTTAGAACGAGTAAAAAATGTCTGATCGGGGCAAAATTTAGATGATATTTTGAGGACACATAGATCTTTAATATAAACAGTGGGATTACGAATTCAACCGTTAGTTTATAAGTTATTCATTCTTTTATAAGTGTCAACAATTTTGTCAGATTTCCATATTTGTCTGGTTTAGGATTTATGATTTTTTGGAC
This sequence comes from Iberis pinnata, assembly GCA_900406425.1. Taxonomy (NCBI): domain Eukaryota; kingdom Viridiplantae; phylum Streptophyta; class Magnoliopsida; order Brassicales; family Brassicaceae; genus Iberis; species Iberis pinnata. The sequence goes on along the minus strand of OVBE01003914.1, from coordinate 4,397 downwards.
CATCTAAAAGACTCGGTTAGGTCTAATATTTTGTGGGAAAGCATTAAACACATGGATATAAATCTCTGCAGAAAGAGGAGTCGTTTGAAGGTTCGTAGCATAGGGAGTTGTGTAGCTAAAGCTACTGCAATGTTGATGTTAAATAGTTCTACCGAATATCCTTCATCATTATGGCTAAAGTGAGGACATATTCCTGTCTTTACTGTTTTGCTGTCATGTTTTCTCTTTTTGTAGATTGCTTAGGAGTTCATAAGTACGGTTAGCTAGGAATAAAAACTATATTCTTATAACATCGATATACCCATAATGGGATGTTATATATGATTTGCATGATTGTTGGTTAGTCTAAGATTCTGTGCAGTCCTAATTGTGATGGTTTAATAAAGAAAGTCGATATTAAATTACATTAGGTTAATATGGCATTGATTGAGAATTACGCTAAGAATAACGAATGCATAAAATCGATGAGTTGAGTTTGAGTGTAGAATCCCAAGCTCTAAGGTTGGTCATCAGTAACGGTTTTGGTAAACTGTGGCACCATAGTGTTAGATAGAGATGCAAAGGTATCAGTGTGATACAAAGGCATCTGAGGTGGAGTGGAGCCGCAACTTTGGTGTTGTTATAAGGTGGTGCGATGAGTTTGGATTGCCGGAGCTTCACGATAGAGCCTGGTTATACTGGTAAAGCCAGTCGATGAGGTGTGATGTGTCCGCGAGAACGGCCATTGTTGTGATAGCACATGACGCAATTTGAGACCGTCTCATGGTGTGCAATGAGCGGGAGTTGACTAGCAACCGGTACCCGCATAGTTAACTTAGACCGATGGGTCGTTTGCATCGTGAAGGGACGTGTAAAGCCTTTTGAGGCCGGAATCGCTAACAGTCATTAAACTATAAAAGCGTCATGGGTCCAAGAGGGGCTGACAACCATGGCGGTCTGGCCGGGCACTCATGCCAGAACTATGAAAGCGTCACAGTCTCAAAGTGAGCTGTATTGGTGGGTGAGTACTTACCTCGTTAAGAAACTTGTTTGTCGAATACAATATGTGTGCTTGTTTAGAACTAAGTAATGTGCATATGGGGTTAGTGTCATAGTGTGTAGTATTTTTCGTGTCCTCCTTAGTAATCTAAATTACTCATTCCTCCACATCTTCGTTTCATTCTCTCTCTATTCGTGGCAGGCTAGTGAGATAGAGTGACGGTTGTGTTAAATTGTTGGGGGGAATTTCAAGAGATTTGTTTTGCCTGTACTGCGACTAGGATCTCTGACTTTGCTGCCGAAAGCTAAAAGATCAGATGATTCGCTTACTCCTGTTTCCAAATGGTCTATTACACATGGCAATAGGTCTGAGATCACATTTTCCCAAGAGATCGTTGTGCGTTGTGAATAGCTCGAGACAGGGTGTAACACTCAAGTTATCTGTGATATCAACCAACATCTGAATAAACCAGTAATAAAAGCTGAAATTACATGTAAGTTTCATTAGCTTAGTTTTTGAAATTACAATTTCCAATTTTATATCCCATCATGTTATAGTGCGTTAGCTATGGTATAAAATCTATGAGATGAAAAAAGCTTCCAATTGATCAATTCATAACATACATCCATGGAAAACATGTGTAATCATAAAAGGAAGAATATAACCTCCAAGTCAAATAGTTCCCCCTCTTTTGTAGAATACTAACCACCAGAATCTAAAAAAGAAAACAGAAGGCTATTTTTAGCTGCCTTCTCTCACAAGTCATCATATAAGTACCATTAATTCATATTCTTAAAGACAACAAAAACTAACCATTCTTTAAGTTTTTGGAAAATCCATGGCGGAGGAGAAGTTTACCACAAGTTCAACCAAGACCAACCTGAAATCTTTCGGTAGCTCCTCCGCTGAATGGATTAAGAAACAGAACCAAGATCAGAATTCACCTAGTTTACGTCGCTGGGGCTCGTCCTCCGGCAAGCCGTCGAGGCAAAATTGTCTTTGTTCTCCAACAACACACGCCGGTTCTTTCAGATGCAGATACCACCGCAACGATTCCTTGACACGTGTAGGGTCAGTTGGATCGAACCTCGCGATGCTATTGTCACCCAAGTCGAGCCGGTTTAGTGACTCGGTTAAAGCTCAGTAATCCGGTTCTCGTATTCGGATTTTGTGATTGTATGTTTTCTATTGACATTTTTCAATAACCGATTGTCATCGGTCAAAACCGATTTAATTAATTAAACAATCGACCATTAATTACTTTCACTCTTTATACGCTACATTAATTTGAATTCCAACCTTACCATCAAGGTACCCAAATGAATGATTTAACTTTCTTCTTCTATACCCAATCTTTTCCCTTATCTATTTGGAAATTTTGGAATATGTTTAAACAACTTAAACCGTATATAATGGTTGATTGTTACAATCGATACGGCTATATCTGGTTGCCATAGTAACTCATTGTATAAAGACTGGAAAAACAAAGGTATATCTGGTTCAACTCAGCTTGACAATTATTAAACCGGAATAAAAGACCCAAACCTAACCGTTTAAGAAACCAAACAAAAGATTAACCAAAGTCGACTTAGGTATAGACGTTTGGATATTTGAGTAAGTTTTGATCGGGTATTTCAATTTTCAGGTCATTTGAATAGTATTGATTAGTACCCATTTAGGAACCATTAAAAATTTGGATCGGTTTGGTTTGAATATACTTTTCGGTTTAGGTAGTTTTATAAAAAACCGAAATGGAGCCGAACAAATCTAAAATCGGTTAAAAACAGTTATTTTTACCCCAGTTAGCCGTTCATACTCGAAATATCCAAAATTATCCCCTCCCAAAAAAAATCACATCAAATATAAAAGTTCAAATTGTAAACGAAAAATGTCCAAGTTTACAAAATAGCAAAAACATAAAACATATAAAACTTTTTTTTTGGTTAAGATGAAACATATAAAACTTAAACTCATGAAAACTAAAACCACAAAATAAAACCAAAATAATTCAAATATATCATATAAACAATAATACAACTTGAATTACCTAATAAAATTACTTTATAAACTCGTTCGATTTTGATTTCAGATTTTTCGATTTAATTTCGGTTTGGATTTCAAAAAAGATGCCCAGCTCTCATATTAATTATAAAAAACAAACTCGAGTGATAACGACGTCGTAAAAAACAACGCATAGGCTCTCCACTACGAGTTGGGTAGTTCTTCTTTCAACACTCTTTCCGGTTTACAACTGTATCAAGCTTTAACAAAATTAATTATATATAATTTATTAAAAACAAAAATGTCAAATAAAACCCCAACTTTCCAAATTTAAGTCATAAAAGATTTCAATTTTTTAGTGAATCATTTAAATCTTAAACTTTTCCATTTAGGCTGTTTCAATCCCGAACTATGATTGACCAAACCATATTAAACTTTGGATTAGTCAATGTTAATTCCTTTTAACCATGTTAATTTCATTTAACAGATCCGTTAACTGTGATAAAAGTATTATAAGTGACAAAATTAGTGTGTATGTTAGCATTATAGAACAGCTTATATTAGCATATTACACAGGTTTACATTAGCATTGAGTCAGTCTATTATATAAAGACTGACACTGTGTAACCTTGTTCTTTAACGAAAATATAACAAACTTTCTTCATGATTCTTTCTTCGTTTCTTTGATTCTTGAGCTAAGCTCAGCTTATCATGGTATCAGAGCTCATCATGATTCTTTGATGAGTGCTCCATCTGCTCAAATTTTTCTCGATCATCTGTTCCGATTGATCGGATTTCTTCTTCAACTGTTTCTTCATTGGATCTTCGTTTTCTTCAAATTCGTCTGTTGTTTGGTGTAAATCGGCCTCAGTTCTTTCTTAGAACACGAGTTTCTTGTTTTTCTCAGCTCATTATAGCTCAATTTCAACATCCGATTCGTTTTCTCTCTCAATTTCATATGGCGACTTTTGATACTAGTGAAACTGGAAATGCGAACCAGACTGTGAACTCCACAGATCACTATAATAATCCATATTTCTTGCACAGTGCTGATCATGCGGGATCACAATTGGTCACTGATAGACTTAATTCTGGAGCTGATTTTCATTCATGGAGGCGATCTATCAGAATGGCTTTGAATGTGCGAAATAAACTCGGCTTCATTGACGGTACTGTTCTTAAACCTCCTGATGGTCATAGAGATTCAGGTTCTTGGTCTAGATGTAACGATATTGTCGCTACATGGTTGATGAATTCTGTGTCCAAGAAAATAGGACAAAGTTTACTCTATATCTCTACAGCAGCTGGAATATGGAACAATCTTATGCTACGTTTTAAGCAAGATGATGCGCCTAGGGTATATGAAATAGAACAACGTTTGAGTAGCTTTCAACAAGGTTCTTTGGATGTTAGTGCT
>OVBE01003913.1:0-25456 GCA_900406425.1 Iberis pinnata | reverse complement strand
ACTGTTGATACCAGGTGTAGCACCTACCCTCAAAGCCCATTTCGACTCAAGGCCTAGATGGACGCCGACATGACAAGGAGAAAGGGGCCCAGGAAGATGAGAGCAAGATGAGCCGACCTGGCGAGTTGGGCCGTCCAGCTCGTGGCCCATTAGGTTTAATTCATGCAATTAGGGTTTTAAGCTTGTATTCTCCTTATAAACTCATGTAATCACTCCTTAAAGATATATGAAATTCTTCTAAGCTTTGATCCACATAATCTAAGACCTAAAAGTATTTGTTAAGTCTTGATTCAACAATTATTTTTCAATCACACAAAATTAAAATAATTTTGGAAAAAATATATAAGTTTACAATGTACAATAAAAAATATATAACAACATATAATTTGTAATGAAATTTATATCGATCATATATTATACAAATTTTTTATTATTAAATATTCAATTCTATATCATTAGTTTTTTCTGCTTATTATTTAATTAAAATTTTAAGAATATTTTTGTATGTTAATTTTGATTATTTAGATGTTTTCTATTTTATTAGTAATGAAATAATTATATATTTTAGTTTTCATCATATTCGGTAATATCTTACACATTAAAGTTAAACTATAACATTTTTAATAATTTATAATATAGATATATGATTCGACTAAAATTTACTTTTTACTAATATAATCAAATATATATGATATATGAAATATAACGATATATAAATCCATTTATTTATTTTAATATGTTACTAATATTGTTTTAATAAACTTAAATTATTTTCGGTTTGAAAACTTATTAAATTTGGAGATTTGTATTTGTCTAATTTAATAATAATTACTTATATTAAATTAAATTTTAAGTATTCTTTATAATGATATTCCATGTAACACAATGATATAATATTACAAAGAACATTAATTTATTATTTGTAATTGATTTTAAAATATATTTTTTTGGTATACTAGTTTTAGAATACTATTTAAAATAATTTTATATAAGATAAAGGCATGCGATAAAAACATAATTTTTAATGTAATTTCGGATAAAATGGTAAGATAAAATTGATCTTTAACAAAAGATGATTATAAATTCACCTAATATATTAAATTATTTTATTATATCACAAATTTCATATATAAAATATTATTTTTTGTCTTATAAAAACGAAATTACATAATAAATAATAATTTCTTAAATTATTTATGGCATATTAATTAATTTAGAGACATAAGCTTAACTTTTTAAATACATTATAGTAAATAAAATATTATTTAAAATATATTAAGATAGATTTTTATTGATATAATATTTTAAATATTTTTATTAAGAAAATTTAAATTTATTAATAATTAATATGTAGATATTCTGACAAACTTACTATTAATGAATTCAAAAATCGAGAGAAAAAAATGAATGACAATTTTTGTAATATACCATATTAATACAAAGTCATTCTTTTAAATGATTATTTAATTATATATATTTAGAGACTATTTTTATAAAGCATTTGAGAATATTTAGCCTAACTAAACACAACATATACCACATATGTAATATATAATTATATTAACTATCTTAAAATTATTTTATATATCTCATATTATTCATTCGAACTAAAATTATTAATGCATAGATAATATATTCTAAGTTATATAAATAATAAGAAAAACTAAATTTGCAACAAATAAAGTAAAAATTTATACTCATTACATGAAATTATTATTTATATTTTATAAAAATATGATTCTAAAATCAACAAACTTATATTTATATTTTATATATTATATACAATACATAATTGAAAATGCAACATATTTATTGAATATTTTGATGTCAAATCTGTGATGAACAATGATCCAAAATAAATAATCCTAACATGCATCACAAAATATTATTATAAATTATTATATCTAATTTTTTTAAGATAATCATAATTAGCCATACACCATATTCAATTTCATATATTTGATATATTTCAGTTAGTTTTGATTGATGATATATTATTTGTAATTTATATATATATTTGGAAGTTTATTTTCTTGTTCATATTATATATATATATATATATGTATATTAATGTTCCACCCTAAAATGGCATTGATTAATGTTATTAATTTTAAAGACAACCATGAATATCAAATTATGTAATGTAGCACGATATTTTATAAATGTATTCTTTAAATATTATATAGATTTGTGATATATAATCAACTTAGTCTAAATATATAAAATCTTATATATATATATATATATATATTTCATTTATAATATAACATCACATTACTTACATGTATCCGTTTATGTTATTATACAATGGAAATAACTAAAATCAAGTAATATATTTGAAAAACATAAATTTTTTCTATAATTTTGGATAAAATAGTAAGTTAAAATTTATTTTTACAAAAAAATAAGATTGGAAACTTATCTAATACATTAACTTTATCTTATTTAATTTTTCATATATATATTATTATTTATTTGGCCTATAAAAATAATTACATAATAAATGATGTATTCTTAATTTGATTTTTATCATATTTAACTTAAAAAGAAATTTTAATTGATATAATATCTTTCCATATCTAGTGTAGAATTTTTTTATTTAAGTGACTTTAATATTTATTAATAATTAATATGAGAAATTATTTAGTAAAATACCATTAATGAATTCAAAACTAAAAAACAAAAATGAGTGAAAATTTATGTAATATATCACATGCATGCAAGGTTATTCTTCATAATGACTCCTTATTATTATTATAGAGATTATGTTATTTACAATATAACAAATTATATATTTGAAATACAATAATTTTTAATGTAATTTTGGATAAAATGGTAAGATAAAATTTATTTTTAGCAAAAATTTATAAACTCACCTAATATAATAAATTATTTTATTTATATTAAAATTTTCATATATTAAATAATATTTTTGGCTTATTAAAAAGTTACAAAATAAATCATATATTCTTAAATTATTTATAGCATATTAATTGAAAACGAATTTAAATACAAAAGCTTAATTTTTTGAATAAATTATAGTAAATAAAATATATTAGGATATTATATCTTTGGCTTATTAAAAAATAATTACCGAATAAATAATATATTCTTAAATTATTTATAGCATATTAATTAAAACCGAATTTTAGAGATATACCTTAACTTTTTGAACAGATTATAATTTGGAAGAATTAGCTAAAAGGGTTGTTTACCCTATGTTTGTGGAATTATTATTTTTTAAGAAGTCAATTTGTGTCTAATATGCCTTTGTCTTTATCCGTATCTATTTATATTCTTACAATATCTCTTATAAAATATATTATATTAACTATATTTAATTATCTACAAAATTTAAACAACGTTTCTTTTCTTTTTGTGTGTTTCTTTCCTTCTTCTTCTATATCTAAGTTTCTCTAAGCATATATTCATACGAATTATTTATCAGAATCCATAAATAAAAACATCAAGTAGTGATCAAAGTTGACATATAAGGTATGTTTATATATGTGGAGATTAGTTTTTTAGCTCTTTTGTTAATGTTTTGATATCTAAAGGTGATATTGTTTAGTTTCTTATCACATAATCAACATCTTATTTGTTTACCTATCACATAAACGATATTGTGGACTGTTATTATTTTCTTATTGTAGTTTTTTGAGATGATCACTTAGATTTTTTTGGAAAAAACGAAATTAATGTTTGAGTTAATCGATTTGTGATTTTAGGAAGATGAAGTCTTCTGGAAAATATATTCTAGATATGACGTCTTTTGGAAATCTAATTATATAATACGTCGTGTTCTGGAAAATCTATTCTAATATGCTATAATATGTCTTGTTCTGAAAAATCTATTTTAGAATATGAACTTTTCTTGAAAAACTGTTCTAGAATATGACTTGTTCTGGAATAGATTTTCTATTGTATCCACTTATTCTGGGATATATTTTTTAGAATATAAAAAATACGCAGTATAGGATAGGAATTCTAGAATATGCACTTTAAAATACATAATTCTGGAATAAATTTTCTATGTTACTTTGAAAAGTATTATGGAATATCTAGTATATATGTAGAATGTGAAATATTTTTTAATGACAAAATAATCTTGATTGTAATTTGGCAGGAAAATATGATACACATATATGTGATGTGTGGTATATGAAGATTGTTTGACAATAATTGTTGGAGGTTCATCATTGATAAGGAAAAATGTGGTAGAATGATTGGTTTGAAATCTAATTCTACTTTGCAAGAGATGAAGAAAATATTGTAGAAGACTTCAATATGGATTAGGGTACGACCGATTTGGAAATCAGTTACTCCCCTTTTGGGTTGGATTTGACCCGTGATTGTATAAAACTCTTGTAAAGAAAATTTCAATAGCTTCCCCACAAACACAAACCACAACTCATGCTTTTTATTAGTGATCAACTGCCTACACAACATTCTATGAATCAACCTAGCTGAATATCCCAAAGAGTTTTTATATATCGCTAATATATTCCCAAACACCAGATCTTTCTCCACCATGTTGTATTATGCTGTTAAAACACTCTTAACCTTCTTCATTATTGACATTCGACATATATTATTGATCTGTTCCACTTGCGGCTCTAATCCAACATTTAATAGACGTTTTAGAAACACATAATTCATACATAAACATCGTTTATCAATGACACAATAAGAAAACATTGCATAAAAAAATTCATAAGAAATAAGAAGCATAACAATGGAAAATTTAAAAACCATGTATTTGGTTTTCCTTATTTAGAATTCATCCATTGTTATGATCCTGCAAATTAGTGTTAGAAACCAAGAAACACTTCAAAAACAGTTTTAAAATCCACAAACCATAAAAATCAATCACATAGACAACTCACAAATAATCAATTTCACATAACATAACCACATTATGCTTAGTTTTAACAAATATTATCATGAACAAAATCATAAACACAAATCATTAAATATTGTCATCCTAAACAAGAGATAGAAGCATTTCCAAAATTAATGACTCTAGCCAACTAATAAAACTCATATTAATCCACCAATGTAGCATTTTTGGATTTAATATGAGTTTTTCCAAGAATGAACCCTAAATACAAAATTAATTTGCAATTACATCAAAATGGGTTTTTCAATGGTTCAAACACATCAAAAAGACTACACCCAACAAATTAACAACTTCAAAGCTTCACAAAACCAACTTACTCATGAACTTTTGTCAATTTCGGACCAAATATGAAGAGATTCGAGATCATACAATTGTTAAATACAAAAACCTTGCTATGAATGGATAGATAGTCGAAATTCGTGTGGAATAGAGCCTAAAACCACTGAAATCGGGTAAGAAACAAGAAAGTTATGAAAAATTTGAGAGAGAGAAAAAAACTAGGGTTTTTTTAAAGATAAATTATCACTAAGAAGAAGAAGTAGACAAATTAAATGATTTCCTGTTTATATAACTGTTTCTAAACCGAAAAAACCGAAAATAAAAAATAATAATTCAAAAAGTAAAAACACAGAACGGTCGTTCCAGTTTAGAATGATCGTTCCAAAAAAATACGTAATTTATGGGCAATAGATAATCTAAATAATGAAAATTCTTTTAAAAATTGTTTAAAAAATTATTAAGAGTGAAAGAGATTTAAATTTTGACAAAGCTTTAGTTTTAAAAACTTGTATATTAAATGTTTAACTTCACAAACATAGAAAAAAAACTCTTTTAGTTAATTCTCCCTTATAATAAATAAAATATTATTTAAAATATAGTAGGATAGATTTTTGATTGATAATATCTTAGAATCTTTTTTATTAAGATTTTTTTTTGATGATCCTGGTATTCAGAGTGTCGAAGGACTCCGACTATACCCAAAGCGTCCGTAGTCGCCAATGGTATTTAGGAGGACCGCCAAAATTCACCCCATGATAATTGACGGTGGCCAGGATTCGAATCCAGATGGCAGAACTCACAGCTATGAGCCCTTTACCACCATAACTAGAAGCCCTGTTTTATTAAGAAAATTTAATATTTATTAATATGTAAATATATTGACGAAATTGTCACTAATGAATTCAAAATTAAAAGACTAAAATAAATGTCAATTTTTGTAATTGTTGTAATATACCACGTAAATGCAATATCATTCTTTTAAATGACTTCTTAATTGTATATATTTAGATTATATATATATATATATATATATATATGGAAAATATAAATTTTGAATAATTGAAACCTTACTAAAACCAAAAAATTGTATGTATATGTTTTTAAAATTTTCTATTTTACAAAAATATTTCACTTAAAGAGATATATAATTTGTTTTTAATACCTTCATAACAACTTTAGATTTGTATCGAAAAAAAATTGTAATCAATAGCAATAATACATATTTAATTTTGTACAAAACTAAGGTTTTTATTTAGATGGTGATTCCAATTAATAATATAGATGCTATCGTTAGATTAAATTTTCTGTATGATTCAGCTAGAAGTGGAACAATCATCAAGGAACAATCACAATCAGGAAGTGTTCAGGCTCAAAAGAGAACTAAATTTAGCATACAAAGAAGAAAAACACTACTGGAAACAGAAGAGCAGAATCAAATGGTTACAAAGTGGAGATTGCAACACAAAGTTCTACCATGAATCTATCAAAACTAGCCGCAAAAAGAACAGATTAACTGCTTTAAAAGATGATCAAGGCCAAGTTAAAACAGGAGAAGCTTCAATGGCAGTCATTGCAATGGATTATTTCAATACTATCTTTAAATTATCAAATGTCCATACAGAGGTATCCTTCTTATCAGCAGTTCCACCCAAAGTCACGAGTGACATGAATGATACCCTCATTAAGCCTATCTCTCAAGATGAAGTAAGAGAAGCTGTTTTTTCCATTAGCCCAAGCAGTGCTCCAGGGGCTGATGGCTTCACAACCTTTTTCTTCCAACATTACTGGTCAAGCATAGGACCACAGATAATGAATGAGGTACATGCTTTCTTTCAAACTGGAATGATGCCCTAGGATTAGAATTTCACCCTCTTATGCTTAATACCAAAAAAACCAATATCTGAAACTATGGCTGATCTTAGATCTATAAGCCTATGCTTTGTGCTATACAAAACCATATCCAAAGTTATGGTGAAAAGGCTTCAACCTCTACTGCCACATCTAATCTCACAGTCCCAATCAGCATTTGTCTCAGATAGATTGATCACAGACAATATCATAATAGCTCATGAAGTTCTCCACAACCTGAAATCTCATCCAACATTCTCACACACACACATGGCCCTCAAGACAAACATGTCCAAGGCCTATGATCATATGGAATGGTCCTTCATCCTCTCTATGCTCAGACAACTTGGTTTTCATAACAAATGGATATCATGGATTCAAGCCTGCATAACCACAGCTTCTTACTCTGTTCTAATCAATAATGAGCCTCATGGTTTGATCATGCCTCAGAGAGGTCTCAGGCAAGGAGACCCTCTCTCTCCCTTCTTGTTTGTGTTGTGTACTGAAGCTCTAATTCATAACATCAAGAAAGCTGAATTAGCTGGAACTATTGTAGGAATGCAAGCCTTAGTGGAAGGTCCCTCAATCACACATCTTCTTTTTGCTGATGACAGCTTATTTGTGTGCCAAGCCTCAGCTCAACATTGGATCCATCTGAAAAAGTGCTTGATGCCTATTGCCTAGCTTCAGGACAGGAAATCAGTTTACAAAAGTCTACTTTCACTTTTGGCTCGAAGGTTCCTGCAGAGCTAAAAGCTTCCATTCAATCCTTATCTAACATTGTAAATGAGGGAGGGACATGAACATATTAGGCTTACATGAGTGCTTCTTAGGTTCATAGGTCAAAATGTTAGGCTTCATTAAGGAGAAACTACAGTCTAGAGTTTCAGGTTGGTTTTCCATAACCCTATCTCAAGGGGAAAAAGAAGTAATGTTAAAGGTTGTTGCTTTGGCTCTTCTAGTGTACGCAATGAGCTGCTTTAAACTCCCTGGTACAACCTACAAGAACATTACAAGTGCCTTATCTGACTTCTGGTGGAGCACCTTGGAAAAAAAAGTTCATTGGGTGGGATGGGAGAAATTGTGCCTTAACAAAGATGAAGGGGGCTTCGGCTTCAAAGATCTCCAAGGCTTTAATCAAGCTCTTCTAGCCAAGCAAACCTGGAAAATTCTAACAGATCCAATAGCCTTAATGCCAAGATTTTTAAAAAGCTTATATTTCCCCAACTGTGAATTCTTGGCATCCTCTACAGGACAAAGACCCTCCTATGCTTGGACAAGCTTACGATTTGGTAAGGATTTAATAGTCAAATGCCTCTCCAGAATCATTGGGAATGGATCAAAAACCTGTGTATGGGAGTCAAGGTGGATCAGTGACATCACTTTAAGATTGTCACTACTCATAAACTTCTCTGTAGACCTGGATCTCAAAGTATCATATTTGATTGATACATCAACTAGAAGATGGGACATGGCATGCCTACACAACCACTTCCTTCAAAAAGACATTAAGCTAATCACTACCATTCAGCCCACACTAACAGCTTCAGATTCATGGGCATGGAAATATAACAAGTCTGGTGCATACTCAGTCAAATCAGAATATTGGTTGGCACAAAGAGACAACTTACAACATGTCAGAGTTGAAGAAATTCAACAACCTTCCTTCGATGGCTTAAAGGCAATGGTGTGGAAGACTCTAACCACACCAAAGATCAAATTCTTCATGAAGACAGGTATGGGCTGTCTCAAGAATCCCTCATCCTGCCTATGGTTTTGACCCAACCTCTATCCACTGCAATTTTGACTACTTACTAAAAGTGCAACAAGCGCAGGGAGTGGATAAACAGACTTTAGCTACCTTCCCTTGGGTGTGTTGGTACTTATGAAAAAACAGAAACAATGTAGTATTTGAAGGGGCAATGTTCTCAGCCCCTGAAGTGGTAAGTAAAGCCAAAGAAGAGGCAAGTCTCTGGTTTGAAGCTAAAAAAGGAGAAGTGAACATGGAAACGTCAACCTCAAGATAAAACTCCTCTTTGTTTCGTAAATAGAGACTAACACTGGATCCTTGGCTTAAATGTAACATAGGTGGATCATGAAGTAGAAAAAATAAATTAGGAGGTGGAGCTTGAGTTCTTCGCAACAGTCAAGGGGTGGTGTTACTTCATAGCCAGCAAGCCCTCAGAGGAGTGGGCTCAAAGGACCAAAACTTGCTCCAAGTCATCATTTGGTCCATTGAAAGCATGAAGGACCTTCGTTTAGACAAGATAATATTCGCGTGTGAAGCTCCTGAATTTTCAAGCCTTCTTTATGGTCTTTTTTCAGATTTCAGGCTCAAGAAATCTTGATTACTCTGGAAGGTATTTCTAATTGGAGAATTCAGGTGGAAGAAGCCAAAACTAATAGAGGATCTCGTTTCATTGCTGAAAATGTTACAAGAGAAGAGCAAATTACCTTTTATGTGGCTAGAGGCCCTCCATCTTGGTTATTAGCTCTCTTTTAAGATGAAATATCCTGTCCTCGGTTTAATGCTCAGTCCTTCTTTTCTCTCTTTTTGTGTGTACCTTTATTTTCATCTTTTGTTCTCTTCTTATCGGGCTGTGGCTAGGCCTTTGTGGAGTTGCATCTCCTTTCTATTGGGCCTCTTAAACATTGTTCCCCTTATGTTTATGTTTTTCAAGACAATAGAAAAAAAAAAAAAAAAAATNNNAAAAAAAAAAAAAAAAAAAAAAAAATTAAATTTTCTGTATACAGACACGATGGGTGATTCTGTTTCGAATTTGCAAAATTCAATCGATTTTCGATTGAATCTTGAAGTTTTTGGTTAATTTTGCTTTTAAGAGAGAGACCAGATCCGAAGTTTCTCGAAGGAATTTGAGGAAGAAAAAATGCCAGTAAAGCATGGGCAATCTTCGTATCGAGATCGGACGGACGAATTCTTCAATATTGTTGAAAGCCTGAGGAGATCAATTACTCCGGCGGCGAATAATCTGCCGGATGGCGGGAGAAGAGAGGATTCAAGATCTGTCGCAACTATCCAATTGGAGTTTAACAAGAGAGCTTCTAAGATTGGTTTCGCTATCCATCAGACGTCGCAGAAGCTGTCGAAGCTGGCGAAACGTAAGCTTATTAGTCGCTTATTGATCAGTTATTCTCGTGAATTTGGATAACTTATCTAGTTTGCTCTGATTAACGTGTAATAGCTTGCTTTAGGGTTTTAGCTGTTTGAAACAAAATGCTGATCTTGAAGATATAATTACTTACAGAAATTGCATAGGTTATGAATTTATGTAATTAAAGCTAAAATTGAGCAGCATGGTCACTGACATGCCTGTACAGAAGCATGAATCTTGTGTACCTCACTTAAACTACTCTAAGATCACTTTCTTAGTACTGGTTTGCTTTGTGGTGTTAATTCCTCAGATGCTTAATAGTTCAGAATGTTTATTTGTAATAGTATAGATGAATGAAGCTGTTGTTTTCTATATATCTGCAGTGTAATTTATTGACTTTACATTTTGTTGCAAAATCAGTCGCAAAGAGGACGTCAGTTTTTGATGATCCCACCCAGGAGATACAAGAGCTGACTGTGGTGATCAAACAAGAGATCTCTGCTCTAAATACTGCTTTGCTTGATCTTCAAGCTGTCCGCAGCGCCCAAACTGATGAAGGTAACATCTCTAGAGACACAACAACTCACTCAGCAACAGTTGTCGACAATCTTAAGAATCGCTTGATGGACACTACCAAAGAGTTTAAGGACGTTCTTACCATGAGAACCGAGGTTCTTTCTTTTGTTTTTTCTTATTGTTGTTGTTTTTTCTTAAAGCATTTTAAACTTGAGTATTCAGAAATGACTTTTTAATCCAGACTCCCAGTACAATGATGTTAAACTGAGCTATGCTTTACGGGTCTGTTATACAGAACATGAAGATTCATGAAAATCGAAGGCAACTCTTCTCTTCAAATGCTTCAAAAGAATCAACAAACCCATTCATTCGTCAGCGCCCTTTGGCTTCTAAGGCTGCTGCTAGTGAATCTGGCCCTCTTCCATGGGCAAATGGGTCATCTTCATCTTCATCTTCATCTCAGTTAGTTCCAAGGTATTGTTGCAAAATGCAGCTTACCTCATTTCTCTTGAAATCTGGCTAAGAATTTAGTCTAATTGGAGTCCAGTATGTATTATCTGTATTTACAGGAAACAGGGAGAGGCCGAATCTTCACCATTGTTGCAGCAACAGCAACAGATGGTTCCATTGCAAGACACGTATATGCAGAGCCGTGCAGAAGCTCTACACAACGTCGAATCAACAATCCATGAGCTAAGCAATATATTCACACAACTAGCAACCATGGTTTCTCAGCAAGGGGAGATTGCTATCAGGTTCGACATCGCCAAAATGTGTATAATTTATCGAAAGCTTTGTTTTTGTAAAGGAAGTAATACAAATATTGTGAAAATTGGATTCTAACAGGATCGATCAGAACATGGAAGATACATTGATGAATGTGGAAGGTGCACAGAGCCAACTGGCCAGGTATCTCAACAGTATATCATCTAACAGATGGCTAATGATTAAGATTTTCTTCGTACTTATTGCATTTCTCATGGTTTTTCTCTTCTTCGTGGCGTAAATTATTTGATAAGAACAAAAAATTGATTATAAAAACTAGACATGGTTCTACTCTTTCGTATCTTATTGACATGGAAAGACCAAAGAGAAAGAGATCTTTATGCTTGGAGGTATATGTGTCCCATTTTTTTGTAATTCTTTTTCTTTTCCCCTACTAGTAGTCGACCATCCATCCTGCTTTATTTTCAACACTCTTTTTCCTATTAAATTTGTGATAGTGAAAGTGTTGTTTTAATTATATTTTGTTTTTTAAAATTATTTTGCTCATGAAACTATAAATAGAAATATAAGTATATATTAGAAATTTATTTGGTTATATGGATAATAGTTGAGGTTTTTGTTTGACAGCAAAAAAAAGAGGTTATTTACTTGTTTTGTCATTTTTTTTTTTTAATGGATTTTTTTTTCATTAAACTAATAACATATAATGTAATATCTAACAAAACATTATTTTTTAAAAAAAATATTTCTTTTCAACATTAGATGAAAAAAGAACAAACTTGTTAGAACTTGTTAATTTGGCATACAAAAGTATCAATTTAATGAAATCAGAGATATTCCTCAAAACGATTACAGTTAAGTAGTTAAGAAAAAAGAATTAAAAGAAAAGGCGATGCAGTTCCTCCATTGTATAGTTTGAGAGATTGTTCTAATATTGGCGATTTCCATTTGCCTGTGTGGTTTGATGACTAGCCTCTGTGACTGTGCTCCATCCGTACGAGTACAAATCATGCTCACTGTACTCGCTACTCTCAAGTGCCTTTTTTCTTAACTTGTTCATGTCTTCATTCGTGTCATAATCCGAGCTTTCTTCATATGAACTGTACATATTGCTGTCGCCTGGTCTGATCCCTTGGTTCAGATCTGATGGTGATATGTTCCCTTCTAGTACACGTGCAACCTGCTCGTTTTACCAATATTGGCCAAAGTGCAGCTAAGAAAACATGTTCTCTCTAATCAACTTTTTATTTATTAAAGTGGTGTAATTTAGTTAGATATAGCAAAGTATGGGGCTAGCTAGTAGCTAGGCATAACCACCGAATCTATTAAACACAGTTCCAACCCAAATAAACCAACCTTTTTCATTCAGTTGATATAACGCGGATAAATAATATATTTAGATTTTAAACCCAAATAAACCATATTATATTTGACGTTAAAATTTTTATTTATTATTGTTAAAATTGTTATATAAATTATAATTTATTATATCAAAAACTGAATCAAATTATACCTAAATTTATAAATCCTTAAACTTCTTTTTCAACGTGTATTCATTAATAACCTCATTTTATCGAGGAATTCTTTGAAATACCACTAAAATATGTTCAAATTCCAAAAATATCACACATTTCTAAAAATTTCAAAAATACTACTAAATTATCATTTTTTTCAAAAATACCACAAATATAAAAAATAAATTTTAAGGTTTTAGACTTTAAATTTTTGGGTGTGAGTTCACTAAATAGAGTTTAGGATTTAGTTTTAAAGAGAATAGAGTTTAGTTTTGGGGTTAGTGTTTAAATTTGAAGTTTTAAATTAATTTATTTTTGGGAAAAAACAATTTTGAGGTATTTTTAGAAAAATTTAAGAGTGATATTTTTGAAATACACCCATTTTCTATGGTATTTTTGAGAATACCCCAATTATTTAACTATTTCATTTTAGCAAGTTCAATCTTAACCAGATTAGTATACCTTTATATGTTTAAAATTTTATTATTTAAACTTCAATATTATAAATAAACACACATTGATTAATTAAAAAAGCAAATAATAAAGTAACCTGGTCCATGCGAGGTCTACGGCGAGGTGTATGGCGGACACAAGCAGCAGCACAAGCAATCATTCGAGCCATCTCTTCTCTATCGTACTCATCATTCAGCTTTGTATCAACCACAACCTCAAAGTTTCCTGTCTCATATGCTTGGTTAAGCAAAGGTCGTGCCTGTTTTCATTTTATTCACACACTCAGATTGATTAATGTGAAAGGTTATAATATTTGCAGTACTATATAAATAAATTACCCAGTCAACCAAGTTGTTATCTACATAGACATTGTTTGTATCAACAGGTCTACGTCCGGTTATTAGCTCTAAAAGTACAACACCAAATGAGAAAACATCTGACTTTTCTGTTAGCTTTCCACTTGCTGCATATTCTGGAGCCAAATACCTAAATTCACATCAGACATAACCAAGAGTTTCAGATTTTCTTCTATATTCATAAACTAGAATAAAGTTAGCTTGAGGATCATCTTTACCCAAAGGTTCCCATCACTCGTGTTGATACATGAGTGTTTGTATCTAAAGCGATCTTGGCTAGACCAAAATCAGCAACCTAAAGAGAGGAGAGAACTTGAGTGACACAAAATACAGAAACCCTTTACAAACATATTGAATATATCATTTACAAAAACGAAAAAAATATTGAATATATTTTCATGTGATTGTCTCGTTTATTAATCAAAGAAAATATATTTGAAGATGTAACAAATGATATAATGAAGTTATGAGTACACGCAAAATTAATTAATAGATGTATACTTTTTTATAGTTATAAACTATGCTTTTTTAGTTTATTTTTATACCTTCAATCAAAAGAAATTTTTTGCTCCGCCACTTAAAGATATAAATCATACCTTGGCTTCAAATTTAAAATCCATCAGTATGTTTGCAGCCTTGATATCACGGTGAATGATTTTAGGAGTACCTGCGAATACGTAAACATACATGCTTTTGGCATATTTTTACTAAAAGGTTTTATCATAGCTATGAAAGCTTGACCAGAGATTAAATCATGTAAATTAATCTCCTCCTAATAAGTAAACTTTTCAAAATATAGACTTACAATTCTCATGAAGATACGACAATCCTTTAGCAGAACCAATAGCAATCTTCATTCTTGAGCTCCATTTCATCGGAGGTCGTTCCCTGCCTATAAAAATATTCAGTACTTTCCAACAATAAACCATACATAGAAGGGTTTGGTCTAACCATGGAGATGAAAGTGGAGAGTGTTGTTGGGAACAAACTCATAGACAAGCAATCTTTCATCATCATCAATACAATAACCAAGAAGAGTAACCAAATGCCTATGATGAACTCGGCTAATGATCCCTACCTCAGCTTGAAACTCTCTCTCTCCTTGAGCACTTCCTGCTTTCAACTGTTTCACTGCTACTTCTTTACCACTAGGTAATATACCTTTAAACACATAACCGAATCCACCTTCTCCTACCAAATTGGCCTTAGAGAAGTCATTTGTGGCTCTTGCTAACTCATCGTATGTGAAAGTGCCTTTATACATTCCTAATGCTAATCCTGGAGATGGTGAAGGTTGAACTAGATTATCAGAGTAGTTTGATTCCGTCCCTCCGCTACTGCTGCTCATGATATACGGCGGACGTGGAGGACGTGACGGTTGTGATGCATTTGTTTGATGCTTTCCCCCGTAACGGCCTCCCGCTGAAATCTTTGTATTACCATTAGGTCTAGGAGGTGCTTCATCGTCTCTTCGTCGTTCTTTCTTACAGAAGAAACAAATCAAAGTCAATGCCACAAGTATAGCCACTCCGCCGATGGCGATACCAATCACAACTCCTGTTGATAATTTACCGGAGGAGGAAGATGGTGACGATGGAGAAAAGCCAGGGCTGATTGATAAATTCGCTGGAGGTGGAGGGCTTTTAGTTACCGAGCGAGGTGGCGGCGGAGGCGACAAGGGAGTTAAAGGCGTGGTTGGATACAGCGGCGGTGGAGAAGGAGTCAAAGGAGTTGAAGGAGAGTCAGGAGACGGAGGCGGTGGAGAAGGAGTCGAGGGAGTTAATGGCGGAGGAGGAGGCGACGGGAGACGGGAGTTGAAGGAGCGGCGGGAGACGGAGGCGACGGGGGAGAAGGTGTCACAGGAGTTGAAGGAGGAATGGCGGGTTCCGGGGGTGCAGGAGAAGGGGGCGGTGGTGGGGGTGTTGGAGGAACGGCGGGAGCCGACGGCGGAGGAGAAGACGTCAATGGAGTAGAAGGAGGAATAGCAGAATTGGTAGGAGGGGAAGCATCAGGAGACGGCGCCGATGACATATCTCCACAAATTAAAAAAAATGAGAATGTGTAAAAAGCGGGAAAAGAGGTGTGATCTGATTCCACACAGGCTAGAGTTCGAGTTTTTGTCGAATTTTAGACAAATGAACTTGTTACGCAAGTAACATACCATCATAATTTCTTAAGGATCATTTCGTTTACTTTTTCTTAGTTTTGATTCAAGTTGTTTTACTTGTTCGTCAAAGATTGTTCAACTCCAATTATATTATTTTATTTCATTCCTTTGATTATATCCTGCCATCGATAAACACTTGGTGATATATATATATGAGTTTTGTTTTGATTACTTTTGGACAATGGAGCTGCTTTGGCCCAGGGCCCAGAGGATTTCTCCACATCATTTCTTCGATTTTTTATTTTATTTTTGAAAAGTTAAATAATAACAGTGTTTGGGTCAAATTTTTGTTCTTCTTGGTTTTTGGTCGGCTTGTTCTAATTTAATCTAGAAAAAAAAAAAAACTAATCTATACTGTATTGAGAGTTAATTAAATAAAAATTATTGGCGATTTAATTACGAAATTATATATCAAGTCAATGAAAGTGAGTTATTTTCCCTTGAGATTTCATTAACAAACAAGGCATTTAAATAGCATGTGATCATATAACATTGTTCTACAAAGTGTGGAATACCTAAAACTTAAATACATAACTATCTATGCAATTTGTTATGTTTTTTTTAAAAGAATACTTGTGTATTCTATCACCTATCCGTAGTTAGAGCTTCGGGTTCCAAAACAGTCAATCTGAATCTGAATTTTATGTAAATAGATGTTGGAAGACCTTTTGTGAATATATCAGCTAATGGAGGGAGGAAGGGACATAAATAACTTTAACCTTGCCAATAGCTACTTTTTCTCTCACAAAATAGATATCCAACTCTATATGTTGTTTTTTGCTGATACTTACTAAATTAGATACCAAATAGACAGATATGATATTATCACACTGGACGAGTGATGACTTTGTGAGCTGAAGATGTAATTATGTTATTAAATTTCTAAGCCAACTTAATTCAGTAACAAAATTTGCCACACCTTTATATTCAACTTCCGAGCTGGAACGCGATACCATATGTTATCGCTTAGAAGACCAAAAAATCAGATTTGGTCGTAGAAAAACGCAGTAGTCTAATGTTGAGCATCGATTTTCCCAGCATCCAGCCCAATCGACATCGGAATATGCAACAAGAGTGCCTATATCACCTTTAACTAGCTGAAGACCATGATGCAATGTTCCCTTAATATAACATATGATGTGTTTTAAGGCATTCATGTGAGGGATTCTCAGATCATGGATGTACAAAAAAATATGGTGAACAACATAAGTGATATATGGTCTTGTGAAGGTCAAGTACTACAAGGCTCTGGCTAAACTTCAATAAGAGGTTGGGTCATAAATTTTTTCACCGATAGAGGCCAAGAATTTGGACTTGAGATCTAGCTGAGGTGCACAAGGTTTACATTCTTTTATGCCGAAATGTCGTAGTATGTCATCCGCATAGACACTTTGGCTTAAGAAGATACCTCGTATAGCTTTCACACCAAGAAGATGGTGAATTTGGCCCAAGTCTAACATGGGAATTCAGCTTTAATGCATGAAATAATATGTTGAAGTAAAGAGACAAAGGAAGCTGTGAGTATAACATTATCGACATATAATAATATATGCCATGTGTGTTTCTTTTTTAATATAAGTAAGGACGTGTCTGCTTGGCTTGCAATGTATCCAAGTTTCAACATGTTGTTCGTAAATCTTGAGTTCTAAGCTCTAGGGCTTGCTTGAGACCTTAAATAGCTTAATAGAAATGAATTACATGAAAGGGATAATCGTTGTTAACAAAACCTGGTGGTTGATACATATAAACACATTCTTGAATATTGCCTTGCAAGAAAGCGTTTTTAACGTCTGATTGATGAATTGGCCAGTTTAAAGTGACTCTGACATTTAATACAGTGCGAATCGTAACCAGCTTCACCACCAGACAGAATGTTTCATCAAAAATCCACACCATTTTGTTGCGATTTTCCATTAACAAGCATCGCCTAATGTCTTGTAAGAACACCATATACATCGTATTTATTCTTGAAAATCCACATAGATCTTACAATATTAACATTAGGGGTTTAGGTACCAAAGTCCAACTCTTAGTCTTAAGCATAACATCAAATTCATCAGTCATAACCTTTTTCCAATTCGGATCCAATGGGGATTGATTATGTCCACTAGAAATATAAGAAGTGGTAGAAGACAACATGGACAAATCTAGGTTTTCTTATACCAGACTTTGACCTTGTGGTCATGGTATGCGCCGAAGTTGTCTGAAGAGAAGAGGAATTTATGGAGATAGGTGGCAGAGTTAAATTGGAAGTTGGAGATTGAAGAAGCTTTTAAATCACAGATGAAGCTCATATTGAATGTCCAAAAAAGAAAATGAGGACTTTGGATCTAATTTTTTATCAGTCATTGGAAATTTAGCTTAATCAAAGAAAACATGTCTTAGAATAAGGATTTTATTAGTCTTTAAGTCAAGACATAGATACCTTCTATGATGAGTCGGGTATCCAAGAAATAAACAGGAAGTTTATCTCGAGGAAAACTTGTGAAGGTTTGTGTGACTGAGATTAGGGAAACATAAATAACCGAAAACTCAAAGGTGTTCATATGATGGTTGTTTTTGATAGAGAAGCTAAAATGGTATTTGATTTGGAATCAATTTAGAAGAGAGTATTTTCAAGATATAGACAGCTACATTAAGAGCTTCAACCCAATAACAATGGGCAAAACAAGCTTGGAAGAGAAGGGCCCGATTCGCATTGTTAATTCTTATTATCATTCTTTTAGATTTTCCATTTTTGTTGGGACGTATGAGGACAAGGAAACTGAAATTTTTTCCCATTTAAATTGAAGTAGGATTGAAACTGAGAGTTATTAAACTACCTACCATTTTCACATTGAAAATATTGAATTTGACCATGAAATTGAGTTTTTATGAAGGTAGTAAAATGAAGAAACTTTGAAAAAAGTTCAGATTTTCTACACAATGGATAAACCCATAAATAATGTGTGAAATCATCTAGAAAGAGAACATAATAAAGGAGACCGCTTATGCTCGCAATCGGTGATGACCACACATCAGAGTGAACAATCTCAAATGGCTCGGAAGTAATGTTTTTCGATGAGTAAAATGGGAGTTTTCTTTGCTTTCCTATAAAATATGGTTCACAAGATGAAGAGGCATCATTATTATTAAGAAACCCAGATGTTTGAGAAATTACAAAACGAAGTGTGGCCAAATGTTTATGCCATAACGTAGGTGTTGAAGCCAAGAGAGCTATTGAAGGAGAGGAATATGTATTGAATGATTTCGAAAGAGAGTAGAGGTCTCCAAAATGTCAACATAAAAGATTGTCTGAAGTATATTTACGAACATAAATCAATTTTTTGAAAATATTTGGAGTGAAAAGAGCATGATTTTTTTGGTGAGTAAATTAGAGGGGGGCCAAAAGAAGAAACAGGAAGATGTGAACCATCACCGACTATAACCGATTGATTGATACTAGGATTAAGACGAGAGTGGAGAGTACATGTGGAATTAGAAAGGTGAGCGGAAGCTCCTAAATTTGTAAACCAGTCAACCGTGTTTGGATCCTGTAATGATTTTGTCATATGCCCAGATTGAACATCAATGAGATGTGCTTGATGTGATGGACTTGTTGAAGGTTTCTGTTGGCGCATCATACCTTGCGGAGAGGCTGGCGATTGACCAAAGAAAGTGGGCCAAGTGGGAAAATTTCCATGCCAGAATTGCGAAGCCGCCTAATTCGGGAAGGTTTGACGATTGTTGGAGTTACGATCACCACCTCTGTTTTGGCCATTATTGCGCATGTTTCTTCGGTTGTTGATGTACCTCTGACTTTGTGCTGAAGTTGGACGTGACAGCATAGGAGTAGTGGTGACTGTTAAGGCCAAATAAGAAGATGAGTGGTCACTGTGTGAAGCGGTTAAGCGTTGAGATCTCTCGAGTCTAGTTTCTTCCTTCTCAAGCATGGATTTGGCTACTTCATAGTAATATAAATACATTTCCTACCGAAACAGACTTTGTAACTTACTATATCATCTTGCCTAGCAGGCAAAGATTTCCCTCCGCAAAAAATATGATTCATTCGGATCAGCATGAAAGCACAACCACATTGCATTGCTATAATTCATGTTATATATTGAATAGAGATTTACCTCCTTGCTTCTATGGTACAATCTTGGAAAACTGGCCTTAATGTTTGATAACATTGATAATATTATCAAAATTTTCATTTAAACCATTAAACAAGTACATGACTAAAGTTCTGTTTGTCACAAGTGATTCAACATTGGCAAGAAAATCAACAATCGATTTAACTTTGTGGTAATAGTTTTTGATGATTTGATTTCCAATTTCTTGAGTGCAAAGCTCATTGTCTAATTGGATGGCTCGAGCTTCTTTGTTGTTGCGAAATTGGTTTTATATGTGTTGTCAAACATCGCGTGAAGTTCCTCTTATTTGAAAAGAAGATCGAAACAAATCAGGAGCAATGGTTCCATAAATCCATAGTTTAACGAGACCATCTCGTTTATACCAAGCAATATCATTCAGATTTGTAGGAAGAAGAGAAACGTCAAGATGCCCGAGGACATCAAATATAAGACAATGAGTCAAGAATAGTTCTCGCCAAGATATATAGTTGAGATCGTGTTTGTCAAGGATGAGGAGAACATGCGATTTGATGTTGGCCACACCAAATGCTCGATAATTTGCTGGAACGACAGGAGTAGCCATAAGCGTAGAAAAGAAGAAAGGAATAATAGAAGAGATGAAGAAAAGAAAATATCAGAAGCTGATAAGCTCTTATACCATGAAAGTGAGTTATTTCCCTTTGAGATTTCATTAATAAACAAGACATTTAAATATATGATCACAGTTGTTCCACAAAGGAGATACGTAAAACTTAAATACATAACTATCTACGCAATTTGTTATATTTGTTGTAACAAAATACTTGTGTATTCTATCAATCAACAAACTGTTAGAAGAAACCACCAAAAGTAATAATATATTAGCAATAATAATATTTGAAATATATATATGGAAGTCGTCTTTTTACACTTTTTGTTTTATCTCTCGGAATTTCTTCATTTTCCGCTAGCTTTGCTTTCGGAACTATTTTTCAATTGAAGACTTTTATATTAAACCTTGTTTATCTTGTTATTCATATAATAGAAGATGTATTAAAAAGGACACAAGGAAGAAAGAAGAGTCATTCTCCTTTTTTATATCTTGCTTTATTCTACAACACATGTCTAGATACATAAATGAACATTGATATAATCGACCTTCCAATTACTTAATATTTTTTTTTAGGGTTTTTCTCTAGCCATGTGCGAGTACTGAATTCGTGTGTTACGGTCATCGTTTCTCAAATTCTCAATCTCTCTTCTTCGCCATCTCTATTAAAATTCTTATTCTATCTATGATGGATCAAGTTACTTAGAATTCATTGCAAAACATTTATATAGGATCTGATCGAACACTTTCTTAATCAAATTTGAAGGGGCATAAACATTGAAATATATAAATCGGCTAAGTCTCTTGGTAAAAGGACTTAATCCGACCCATCAACTCATGCATGCATGGAAGAAACACATTACCACATACATGGAAGCTAGAGCGAAGAGTGCATGGTCGTGTAAGTGATGACTTATTTTTGAAAATTTTCTTCCGACATGAGCATCTGTCTTAAAAAATGGTCCTTGGGAATTTAAAGAGTAGATGCTTACCATTGATCGTTGTACAAAAAAAACCAAATGGACTTTCTTCAATTGATATCATTATGGGTCCATATATACAACATCCCATGGGATCATAGGGATGATGACATAGTTTAGAAATAGGGCGTATTTTTGGTGATGTGGAAGAAATCTAAATTCAGGAATCCATAGAAGTAAGCCAACAAAGGTATGGGTTCAGGTTCACGTGAAGGTTAATACAAATTTGATATTTGTATGTAATATACAACTGGAAGTTGGTAGTCTACCTCTTTTGATTCTCTTTGTTTATGATAAACTAAGAAAATCTTGTTTAGTCGTGGGGCACTCAATCATGTAGAGTTGCCTTATAAATCAGGAGTCTTAACTTTTCAATATCCCTAATTCGAGTCTTTGGAACATGTAATGTAAAGGATATCATTTCCATTTAGACGATCACATAGTTAGTTTTGGAGGATGCATTGACCACCTTATGAACCTTCGAGGTCACAACAAGGAGCTTATCATTCGCTTTTTTATTGACGCCAATAACTCTCATAACCTCTTAAGTCTTCGTTGAAAAAAAGTTCAACAATGTGTTTCATGGTGTGCTAAACGGAATAAGGGTACGCTATTCACCATTTTCAGATGGATTTTTCTGACGATTAGTACTCTGTTGAGTAACAGTTATTAAGGGATCAATGCCATCAGACTAAGATCCCAAGAGTCCATTCAGATATTTTGTACAATGAGTTCAACTTGGTTCGCAGTGAGTTGTGCTAGTTCCCGCCAAGTCTAGAGTGAGAGGCTAAGTCGTTTAAACCGGAAGAATATGAGTTTTCAAGATCGTTCTCAGAGTTTCCAATCGGGTCGTCTTATGCTCCTTGTAACTTTTGAAATGTTAAACAAATGAGTCACTTGATTCTTTTTGTCTTTGAAAGAAAGTCACCAATGTAGCAAGCAATGCTTTTATCTATGCAAAAGAGTTAGTTGTTTCCACATTCACTAGTGATGTCATTTCTCGAAAGGGTAGAACTAACTTTCCTCAAAATAAAATTGTCTCCTTCTCACAAACAGTGCCAAAATGTTAAAACATGTCACACCAAATTGATATTGGAAACTATAACGATTAAAGAAATTTGCAGATTTTATTTAGTATGATTTGTATTATAGAGAGAGAGAGTACAAGAGACATCTTAGAGAGAATTTTCAACCTTTGATTAGAGCTCTAGAGGTTCTATTTATATTATTCACCTCTACCACAACTATGATCTCAAAATAACTCATTTATTGCCATGATCCGTTGTTATACTCTTTGGTGGCTTAGTAGCGAAATCTTCACAATAAATGCTCTTTATTGTGGTTATCTGCCATAAATCATTAATGAATTTGTCTCGTGACGGAGTATAAAAATCTCACATGGGCTAACCCAAGTTTTCATGTAAAGAATATGTTTGACCCATTTCCTCAAGCTTTCTTAAATATTATCGACCTCCAAGGACGGATCGTCCCAAAGATGATCTTTTCTTTTTAAACTATTTGGAATTGATATTTAATGATGAAAAATGTAGAAATGAACATAATCACTTTGCCAAAATTACTTCCCTTATAGGTTTTAGATACTCATTTCTTGTTTTGTAATATTTAAATGTTACTTGTATAGTTGTATAATCTTTTCCTAAATTATTTATATATATTTTTGCTTTTTAAGCATATTAAATTTACATGTGGTAATTTTAAATAGTCTTCTAGTTTTAAAATTATTTTAATAAAATATAATAGAGTGTATTTGTCTTTTACAAAAGAAAAGAAGAAAATATCATCTTTACCATTTTGTCCATAACCCTTTTACGTTTCAATTTTTGTAAAAAATATTATATTTTTAAAATCTACAAAATGCTATTTACTTATCATATTACTAGAATTTAACTCGCGGTATGCACAATGTTATGTTTTTTTATAAAAGTTATTAAATTTAATAAAATGTAACTTCACTACAACAAAAAGGCGGTTTCACATCACTAATAATGCATTACAAAAATAAATGATATATAATTAAATTATTTATTAGTAAATGATATAAAACAGAATATCTCTATACTAAATATTTTATTTTACATCATTTAGAATAAGTTTCGAAATAATAATATCATTTCTAATAAAATTGATATCAATTATATATAATTTACATCATTTTATAATAACTGACATAAATTGTTATTGATTTGCATCGTTTACAAAAAAATTGAAGTAAAATGTAAGTTAATTAATAATTGATGTATTTAATTTTTCGAATAACATCAATTAAAAATTGATATTAATAATGTATCATATAAATAAATAATGTGCAGTGAAATCATTTACAGACAATTAATATAAAGTAAAATTATTTTTAATAAAACATAAAAATTATTTTTTTCTCTCTCTAAAAACTTTCATCTCTACTCTCTCACTATTGTTCATCGTTTTCTTTTGTGCATCGGCTTTTAAGCCAGCGACCGGCCTTGTGTCGGCGCCGGAAATATGTAAATATCGGCTTTTCTTTTCGTTCGTTTTGCTTTTGCTTTTATCGCGACATTTTTGTCTTAGATGTCTTCACTCTTTTTCTCCGCCCCAATCTTTTTTCCCTCTCCGCTTTGTTTTTCTCTTTGCATGTAGGGTTGGAGCTTTAATCTATCATAAATCAGATGGTACATCACCGGATCCGGACCGATTTGTTGGCTCTGATTCTGTGATCGGACACAAATCCATATTCTTTAGTCACATGATCCGAGAATGGCGGCTTATCGGTGGTGAAGAGTTGACCTTCAGCTTCCGGACTCGGTTTGAAGGTTTTGTTTTGTCAGAGGAGGAGGTTGAGTCATATGCTTGCTTGGTCGTGTTTGATACTGCTTTGCGCTATATTTTGTTATGATGGTGGTGCAAAGATTTGCCTATTAGAAGAGCCAACGGTGGAGATGGTGCTTGCAACTGGTCCTGTTTGTCTACTCGACGACGTCTTCGGGCATGTTGCCGCTAACAGCGATTTGGGTGAAAGACTTGCTAGGGAAATACTTTTCCTTTTGGGCCTAGAAGTAAGCTTTTCACTAATCTGTGCAAAACCCATTTATATTTTGCTAGGTCCATCTGTTTTTTTTCTTTTGATTGTAATTTATTTTGTTTTAGGTTTCCAAGTCTTCATCCTTTTGTTATTAGATGAGATAGATCGAACCTATGAGGGTACAAAATATGTACTCTCATCCCAATCTGGTATTTTACCGTTATATTGGATTATCTTGGGTCTGTTGCGGTCTAGACTGATTTTTCTTTCTAGAGTATGTGGTCCTTCGAGACTTGTTATTCTTCTTTTAGGAGGTTATTTCCTCTCATTCTAAGAGCATCTATCTAATGTGAGTTTGTATTTTCCCCTGGTGGGGTTTCATGTACCCTTTATGGGTTTGTATATATATTTCATCTAATATAATATATATTGACGAAAAAAAAGATAAAAAGTCGTCATTAATAAATTATTAATATCAATTAAAATTAAATCATTTATTAACAAATAATACTAAATTATTTTGGAATCAATTAAGAATTTATTTGTTATTTTCAAAAATATTAGCAGCAATTTAAATAAAATTGAATAAACTATTTTTGATTTTTATCACTTGAAAAAATTACACAAATTACTGTTGATAGATTTACTTTATATAACTAATATAAATTAAAAATTAAGGCTATTATTTTTTATTTTAAACAACGTCACTTCGTAAAATTTTAATTAATGTATTTTATTTCTTTAAAAGAAAATATAAACGGATCAGCCAAAATAAAATCTTACTAGTTGCGGACTCGCGCTATGCGCGGAAAAATTATATCATAATATTATTTTTATTTTTATTGTCTTAAATCATATATATATATATATATATATATATA